>BHFT01007168.1:0-31258 GCA_004320025.1 Laticauda laticaudata
TGTAGAATGGTAATAAGATATGGAATGGTATATAAAAATGAGCATGAATTTGAATTGGTGTCTGTACAAAGAGATGGAACCCGGGATCAGGCTGCTTTCAGAAAAGAGGTTTTATGTTTTCATGTTCTGTGTTGTGTTTGTCTATGCTTGTTTCTAAAAATCAATAAAAAAAAAATTTTTTTTAAAAAAAGAAAAATGCAATGATCAAATATCTTGAAAATTAACCATCTATTTAGAAAAAATCTACCCAATAGTATATGTTGAATGGGAAGTATCAAAATCTGTAAGAGCTATAAAAAGATCATATGGGATTGCAATTCAAACCCTGTCCCTTTTGTGCATTGATAGGACATGCATATGCAAAAGGGTAGAGTTTCTAATAGGACAGAACTCCCAACATCTTGCATATTTTGGCACACACACTCACATTCCTCCATATGACTATGAATTCATTGCATGCAGATCATCTATCTACCGTATGCCTTCAATGTTGTTTCTATCAAACATGAAGCCACATGGATTTAAATGGATTTAAATAATCAACATACAGCCAAAATAAATCATATATCCTTGCATTCTGAAGCCCTCAAACAGCTGATTCTTCTCACTATTAGTGAGGTAGAATGAGGCTAAAGCCCAGCAAGATGGTATGCTAATGTTGAAAGAGTGTTGCCCTGTAGCACCATGCATTTTTACTGCAATTATTTAGGAGATGTATGCGCTGTTTTTATTGTTTTGTGAGTCACCCAGAGTTTTGGTTACAATATGAGCAGCTATTGGGTCTTTTAAAGAAACAAGCAAACAGAAAGTACCTGAATTTAATAAGTCAAGTTCTGTTTTGAATTTTGCCCATAATAGAGAAGACATATTTAACATATACTAGAGTTTTGGCTTTGCTTTTTCATGAATAGTTTAATCACTGCCTGATTATAGGTAACAGGCACCATGCCTTCCTTCAGAAAAGTATAAACCAATGGTAAAGAAATATTTTTGTCGGAAAAGCTATTGACCCATGCAAAGGTTCAGCTGGAGTCTAGATCTGATTGTGAGAAAAATCAAAGCTAATAGAGATGGCATTACAGAAGTACATAGCAATTTCTCTACGTTCACTTCACTGGTTTTCTCTATGTGCACATATTTACCCATTCAGCAAAGGAAGCTATTATCAATAAAAATTCAGAGAATAAGACTGGACTCACAGCTGGATAATGAACATCACAGAACAAGCATAGGAAATTTGTTCAAGGAAGACCAGCAATTTCAGTGTATGGAACACAATATCTATCCCACCTACAGTATTTAAAATTAGATTTCACGTAGCTTAAGTTGATTATTGGGTAATAATTTCTTATGTAACCAATTAATACTTCAGAAAAGCCTCAAATCTCTAAGATTATCTCAAATTTAGAGCCGTAGATACATAAGTAATGTGGAGTTTCTAAAGCATAAACCAGTAGAATCCTTAGCTCTCATGCCAAGCATGACAAGGTCTAATGCCAAGGAAGCTAGACTACATTTTGGGACTGACTTACTTGTTGTTCTTTGGGTGGTATCCACAAAATGAAATATTCTTCAACTGGAAAAAGTGGCTACATTTATTTCCCTGCAGAAGGTAAAAAAAGAAAAAGAATCCAAGTTATCAAATATGTAATAGGCATTTCTTAAGCAAAAGAACAAGTTAAATGCTGAGTTAAAAATTAAGGATGTTGCATAGAAAAAAATTAAAGGTCGCTGTATGACTATTTGCAATTGTTTGCTTTGCACGAAAGCTTACTAATCGTGAAAGAGAAGCTGCATCCCAAACTTTCCTACTCTTACTAAAAGCTTCTATATGACAAGGGAATTTGAAAAGGCAATTTGAGGCTTAGGTAACAGGAAAGCAGCAGTAGTAACAGAATAATAGGATAATTCCAGGTACTGTTTATATAGGAGCCTAGCCCGCATTCTATGATAATTCATCTGGAAGAGTTTGTAAGCCATTAATGTGAGCAAGATTATCTATAAAGCTAGACCAGAAATCAAGTGACTGTGATTTCTAGTCCTCCCTAGGAATGGAAGCTGGTTGGATGACTTTGAATCAAGCTACTTCATATGGTAATTGCTATAAGAAAAATAGCAGTAGGGAACAATATGTGGCACTAATAAATGAGAATATTTGTAGCTCAGGGTTGATATGATAGGTCCTTGCTGCTCTCTGAGCTTGCTTGTTTTCCTGAAAACATTTCATTACATAAACTAGGTAACATCATCAATGCTGGTGCTGATACATTCCCTGTCCTGAGTTGTACAAAACAAATGGCTGGATATTAATCTAGCTAATTAACCTTCAACCATCATTCATGGATTCTCACTGCAATCACAGTTCGGAAAAAAATCTGTGTTATCTGCACCCAATAGGATCAATTTGCTTGCTGAATAAATTAAGAGGTACATTTTTCATTGTGGTAATAAATTGGCTTATTTACCCAGGTTGATACAGTTATACCTTATGAAAATTGAGAAAGCAGGCAGCATACAAGTCCATTTACCTAATGAATAAATAAATACAGTTTTCTTCACAGTTTTAAACACAACTAATATGGATAATAATCAAAATTATATCTGTCTGCATAAAATTAAACTGAACTAAATTTAGTATGCTTGTGTGCAAAGCAATGTAAAATAACTGGGAATATTTGGGTTTATAAGAAAAGAAATACATTTAAAAGTTGGGCAAAACTTTGAAAACAGATGTATCTCCCTCTCTCCCCCCATCCTTCCTTTCTTCCTTNTTTTTCTTTCTTTCTTTCTTTCTTTCTTTCTTTCTTTCTTTCTTTCTTTCTTTCTTTCTTTCTTTCCTTCCTTCCTTCCTTCCTTCCTTCCTTCCTTCCTTCCTTCCTTCTTTCCTTCTGGTTCCATGGACTATGAATGGCCTTGGCAGACAGTTCTGTTTCAGCATGGCCATATTTCTTCCTGAAAACTCCTTGTAAGTTACTTATGCAGAAAACCTAATCAAAACAGCATTACTATGTAGATCTTCAGAAGACTGCTTAAAATAGTAGCAGAAAAGATTTAGCAAAGCTGCAAAGATTATTGGAACTTAGCACACAGGCCTTCCATTCCATTGTTATATATACAGGCAGAGAGCATACCATCCAATATATGCACTCAAGGTCGGGAACACTGTTCCCTCTCCACTACACTAGTCAGTCATCTCCTGCAGGAAATAAGATAATGAGGCCCTGACGAATGGAACCTCCAGGGACATGTGGACAGTGGAGGAAGCAGAGCTTCACATGCAGTCAAACTCACTTTGTTGGGATCCTTGGTGTCATCTTTCTTCACAGCAATCTTAACTCCTCTCATGCTGATCTCCAGGACACAGCTGGAGGGCGGGTTAAAGTGCACAGTGAGGCGACGTGTAGTGGCAATCTGTACCCAACAGAAAAAACAGACTATTAATGTTTCTTAAAAGTTCCTGCTCTTGCTTTAGACAGCAATTTGTCTCCAAGGAAGATAAGAGTAGTCTCTCCATACATCTGCCCTGCCCTTCTCTTGTTTTGGATGATGCACATTCCCTCTGAAAAAACAGGGCCCAAACTAAACATGTTTCTGGATCCAACAATATGTCTGGAGTTCAGGTAGTACAGTCTTGGCCCATCTTCTGAATCAACAGGTTTTTTTTTTTAAAGTTAGTCTGGCAATACTGACTCTTCCCTTACCACCTCACATTTAGATCATCATGGGAACATGTCCATCATTTATAAATACTATCAGATGTTCTATTTTACCTCTGATCTTCAATATTAGGATATTATAATATCCTGTTATATTTGCTTTTAAAATGTTTTACCTCAACATTGTCATATTCTCTTAAGCATAAAAATGCAAGATTAAACATGCAAAATACCACTGCTTATCACAGGCAATTTTTGTGTTGTAGAGTAGAAAAACATCAAATTAAATTAAGGGTATTTTACCTTAAAAATTAATCCAGGCCATTTCTTCACATCTTTTGCGAAGCTGTAGTTGAACTTAGAGCTATATTATTTTCTTGTAATAATCATGGTTATCAAGTAACACTAACCCTTCATGAGTTTCATTCCTTGCCACTTTGGTTAGACCATATTCAAGATGGCCTTGCTTGTTTTTAAAACTCTTAACAGTCTAAATCTGGAAATTAATGGGAAAATCTGTTACTATAAGCACCTTTCTTTTATCTTCTAGTACTATGATTGCCTACTAAATCCTTCAAAAGGATTTTCTTGGTGGAGAAACCAAAGTAGAACCTGAAGATATATGTTCTGCTCAGAACCTTGCCCATTTTAAATGGAATTTAAAATCTCCTCTGTTTAGATAAAGTGTGTAGGGTTAACAAATCCATTTGGTATCACTGGTTGTTATACTCTCTTCTTCTTGCTATTTCTTTTAATTATATTTTGGAGTGGAGGGTGCCGTTCTAACCGTGGAGGGTGCCAATATCATTCTGATATTGTTGTACTGTAAAGCAATTTTTTTTCAAAATAAAAATGTAATTTGTCTTTACCAAAATAAAGGATCAGGAGGTTGAGGGGGAGATGGAGAGATAGAGTTGAGAAAATGTACCTTCTGCATCGCTGCACACAATACATCGTTGCCTTTGTGATAAGGAACTTGGACTGAGCCGAGGAATTTCACCCGGAATTGATCCACCCAATCACTGGTTTTGCATGAATCTGAAAAATAAAGATAGTAAAATGAATCGTACTGAAATAAGATACAATCCCACTGTTGACCTGTTCTTGGTCATCAAAATGCTGGCTACCATCTATCTGGTCTATACTACAAACACAGAAAAACTATATCACTGGAAAAAACATGGTTGCTCCCTCCAGGCACCAGTCCTGAATGGAACTTAAGACTCAAAGCTATCCTGGTGAAAAAGCATTTAAAAGAACATACTGGGAATGGGAAAGGAATGAGTTTCTGTCCATGGTCATTAAAAAGATTTGATATGTTTTTGTGATGGGTCTACTTCACAAAGGGCTAATTCATAAAGCTAGGGGCAGCTATAAACCGAGTGACCAGCAACAAATTTGGATTAGAGGAAACGGGTTCAAAAGGAAGTAACATTAAGGCATGATTTACAGAAAGAAGGAAGGAGAAAAGTTCAGTATCTTCAGTAAATTATTAAAATTAAAAGCACCTCTTACTCCAGTCCATTGCAGTGGGGATGGGATGTAGTTTGCAGTATATTTGAATGCCTTTGTATATAACTGCAAATGCCATGCCCTTTTTCTTCCATTCTAATTGTGAATATTAGTTTAATTAACAGTTTCTTCAGAAAAGATCTTGTACAGGGCATTATCCAAGGGGAATAGGCTGCATGAACAGCTTTCAAATCAAAGAATGTTCATGGGTACACCAGTCCAGATAGAAGCAGAGTAGCAATCCTAAACAGAATCAATACCTGTCATATGATCTGGCTCCTTGGTGACCTCAATAGCATAGTAAGCAGGGAAGATCCCCCGATCACCAGTCCTCATATTATAAGCTTCATACCAATAATCTTCTGCCTGAACTTCCACCAATAAAGGGTCATCCACTTCGAGCTCCAATTCATCTTCATGACGAGGCACAAACCTAAGGCAAAAATCATTCATATTTTGTGAGCCAAAGCTCTAAAAATAAAATATTAGCCTCATATTTAATAGATTCTATGGGAATCCAACATACACCATAAAAATCTGTCTGAGCTTTTATTCTATAACAAAGGGCTCATAAATAGAAGACTGTAAATTTTCAAACCTTGATTTCACAAGCCGTTGCTCATGTGAGAAGAATATTGCTATAAGAAGTCTACATTGAGCATTTCAAGGAGATTTTCATGAGCAAAATGCTTAGCAATTGGTCTTTCTCTTTTTTTTTAGAAGGGCTGCTTATCTGCAAAAATTATTTCTCTGATCTCATATTGTTACCAGCATAATGTGCATGTGTGACATTATCTCTTAGATTGGCTACATACTTTTTTTTCCAAGACTTAGATTATATGACTTCACTTTGTTTTTATGCATATAATGATTTATCATAAAGCAGTTTGGTCTAGTGCTTAAGACATCAAGTTAGAACGCAGGACAACATGAGTTCAAATCCTGCCTTAAGCCATGAAAGGCAGCTGGGTGACTTTGAGCCAGTGACTCTCTCAGCCTAACTCACCTTCCAGAGTTGTTACAGGGAAAACAGGAGGAGGAAGGCATGCTGGATGTTTGTCACCTTGAATTATTTGTCTAAATAATATAGACAACATAGATAGATAGATAGATAGATAGATTAGATAGATAGATAGATAATAGATAGTAGATAAATAGATAGATAAGATAGAGAGATACCGTGTTTTCTCCAACAATACGGCTCCACCAATAGGAAGCCCCCACCATATTTTATGGCAATAAATCAAATTAAGCCCCTCCCCCAAATTAAGGCCCATTTAACATGCGAAATGGTGGAACGGGGGCTTTGCGTTAGGAAGTACTTTTGTTGCATTGCCCAAATATGGTGTGCCTGTGTTGGTGGGGCACTTCATATCAAGGAACCTTCGCCACCGTGCTTTCCCTTCTCCCTTGCTGCCGCAGCGTTAAACCAATGCTGCGGCATTGGCACAGCCACGTGCGGCAGGTCAGGCTCCTCCCTGCAACCGGAGCCCTGAGGAACACTTGGTTTCAGGCGCTACCCGTCCGCCGCCTTTCCCTTGCTTTTGAGGATATATACTATATAATATAATATATTATAGTTGTTTTTAATCAGTTAATCATGTTAGAACAAAGATCATTAAACAAAGATTTGCTAGACAACTACACTGGAATGAGCAAGCAATCCACCCTCTACTTTGGGATAAGAATAAAACAAATTACAAACTTGGAGAGCTGAAACTGAAAACCAACTTTTTACAAAATGAAAAAACTCATTGAAAAGAAACTAATGAAGTTAGAACATGGGGGGGGGGGGGGGTCAACAAACCCCCAAAACTCACAACAACACTGAAAACAATCTAGTATAAACGTTCCAACAGAAAACTCACCCAACTAGAAACAGATGTCCTTAAACCAAAGGATTCAATTATGCCATAGCACCCCAAAAAATCCCCCACAGTAATCATTCATCATGTGCAGTAGGAATCCAGCCTAACCAAATTAAATACAGATGAAAGCTGACAGATAAGACACCAGTTACAAACATCTTTATGCACAAGCAAACCACCCAAAGCAACTTTGCCAAAGATGAATTCAAAGCGCTACAAACCCTGAAAAATTGGATAACAGCATAATCATAGTCCCAGCAGATAAAGGGAATGCCAACAGTATAATGGACAGAAAAAGACTATGAAACAAAATGACAGACCTACTCCAGACTCACAGTACAAAAAGCTATTAAACACAGACCCAAACCACATATCTTTGGAAAAATCTAACAAGAAGAAAATTATAACCAGCCACATAAGCAAAGAATCGCAACAGACGATCATCCCAAGAGAAAAATCTTCCAGATGCCCCAAACTAACGGCCTCCCAAAAATACCACAAAGGCATAACTCCCAGACCCATAGTCAGCTCCAAAGAGCACCACTATAAAAACCTAAGCTTGAACCTGAGCAAAACAACTACAGCCCCATGCCTGAACTGCAGCTTCATATGTACAAAACTTCAAACCACTTCTTAGAATGAAAGATCTACATTGTGTGAAACAGAAGATTCTGCTTGTAAGTTTCGACGTGGTCAACTATATCACTCAAGTCCTGATAAAAGAACTCTTGAATCATTCAAAAATAAATACCAACCAGCTAAAGACCTCAATGGAAACTACAGAACATGTCCTAACCAACACATATATTCAATATACAAAGACAAAAACAATGAAATTGAACGAGCCCCTTTGGGATCACCCACTGTCACCGTCATTGAAACCTGTTCATGGGAAGAATTCGATCTCAAGAGCCCTGTCTAATGCCACCACCAACCCAAACTTATGGCATAAGATACACGATGGACACATTTGTGAATTTGGCCCCATTGGAAAAGAAACCTAAACAATTTCCTAACACACCTAAACAGCACACACCCCAAAATCAAAGTTCACCATGGAAACTGAAATAAACAAAACAACTACCATTCGAGATTGTACTAAAACTTACAAAAGAACAGATGGCACACTAGGACACACCATATACCGAAGAAACCACACTCAACCGCATACCTCAACGCCCAATCCCACCACCACCCAACACAGATAAACTCCGTGGCCAAACGCACTAATCACCCAAAAACCAAACGCCTGGCAGACAAGACACATATACAGGACTGAAACTTATGCACCCCTGCACTAAAGTATTGACAGCCACGCTTGCCAAAAAAAGCAAATCACCAGCTTGATCCACAAAAAACACACTAAGACATAATGGCGACCAAAAGATGAACAGACCTTATGGCGACAGCTGTCCTGCCCTACACAAGAGGTACTACAGACAAATCAGTAAAGATACTACACCAGACATCACATCAAAGGACTGCCTCAAAACAGACAAAAAATAGCAGCCATCCTTAGAAACCCCAAAGATAAATTACCTTGGAGAAACCAAGAGCATATACAAAGTCCCTGTCATCATGCCCGGCCACATACATTGGACAGACCAATAGAAGATTAAGTACCCGCCTGGATGACCACAAAATGCAGTAAAAAAGAGCTGGAACACACCTCCTCCACTCGTATCCAACACATAGAAAAACCACAGGTCACAAACATCAACTTCAATAGCCACCAAAACCCTAGCCACTATAAAAACCCCAGCCACAGAATTCATCAGAGAAGCCATAGAGAGTTGAAAAAAAGACCTGAAATCATGAATAGAAGAGATGATTCCACCAGACTGTCAATTCATTTTGGAAGCCTGCACTCTCAAATAGAAAAGATCTCCACACCACAAGCCAGCAAACACCTGGGCACAAACAGGACTCCCTCTGATACCTCAGCTCAAAACATTACCCCAACCAAGCACCCAGATCAAACTTAGCTTCCTAATAGATAATAGCCGTCCTTCACCGCGAAGCCAGCTGCACTGAAAGCCTCCAATACAGGAACACAGTGTTGCGCAGCAATCAAAGCCCACAAAACAGACAGAAGAAACCAGAAACACCAATCAAACAAACTCTAAGAACAATAAACACAGACCAAGACTCCCAACCAATCAGGATGTAAAAAACACCATCTGGACAGCGTTAGGCTCGCCTCAAATTTAAAACTAACAGCTATGATAGCCTGACCCACATACGAACCTCAATACAAACAAGCCTTGATTGATGGCAGATGAGATTCTGCTGAAACCGTTGCTACAACTTTAAAAGCACTACAATGACGTGGGATAATACCCGAAGGAAGCTGAACTGCATTCATGTAAGTACCCGTGAAAACTTAAAAAAACAAATATATATATATATAAAAACACAACTTCCTCCTCCCATTGTCCCGATAATAACAACCCTCTGAAATGGGTTGGGCTGAAATTCATGATCTCCCACTTTCTAGTCTGATGCCTTAAGCAACAGACCAAATTCTTGGTATTAATACTTATATTTTATTATTAATCTATCCTCATACTCAACTTATGGTATGGTGCTTAAATGGAATGAAATTTTAAATGTTCAAGATGTTTAATTAAGGATCAAGATCCCAAATTGATTGTGCTTTACAAGGTAACCATTGTAAGATTTGACAATTCCGTTCCAAATCAGAGAATATTTTACTGACTTACTTTTATTTACCATAGATCATGTTGGGGGCATATCATAGGAACTGAAGTTAAACAAATTATAGCAGGGGTCTTCAAACTTGACAGCTTTAAAACTTGTGGACTTCAACCCCCAGAATTCCTCCTCCAGTCATGTTAGCTCAGAAATTCTGGGAGTTGAAGTCCACAAGTCTTACATTTGCCAAGTTTGAAGACCCTTGAACTATAGGAATCAGAATGAATCTGCTATAGCAAATTCTTATGGCAACATCAGAGTATTTTGGCAACAACACATGCATGATAAATCCACATTTTTTTTGTATATTTCAGTATCCCAGTGAAATTTTAAAATCTTCTCTTTCCAACACCATATTTATAAAATTATTATTACTGAATCAAACAGGAAAGTGTAAAACAGACTCACATACACCAATATATTACATTTCCAACATAGTGAAGTTGACAGCTAAACCTTGCTAACATCCTCCTAGATGTCCAAGAAACAGACACATAATGTTTTGTTCATTAATCCCATCCTCAGATTATATAATTCATATTTTGTTGTTAGTTGCGAAGTTGTGTTTGTCCCATTATGACCACATGGACAATGTTCCTTCAGGCCTTCCTGTCCTCTATCATTTAACATTCTTTAAAACTTTAACATGTTGATTTATTAATTCAGAATATTCCAACTCATTACTTCAAATTGCTTGCAGATTACCAACAACTATCTTCAATTCAATTATTTATAAAATGAATTGTAGCTTTAGAATTAACCAAAGCTTTAGCCAATTATGACAATGATTTGTGGCATTTTGATTCTGCTAAAATATCCAGTCCAAACTATTTATTCAAAATATGTTTTCTTTCATAAATTAATTCAGGCTTTTCCTGCAACAAAGTCCTGTAATTATTTTGAAGGATTGATTGACTATAAGCTGATTTAAAATATTAATGCCATTTTTTGCCCATGAAATAAACAAAAATTATTTGCAATTTCCATGCTATGATTATCCACTGCCAGTTTCTCAGGGAAGCAAGGATCAAATTTAAGCTTCCTTCTAAATATTATCATCCAAGTACGTCTTATAGCCATTAGTGGTGGGAACAACAAATGACTTTGAGGGGTCTTTGGTGCTCTCTGAGCTTGGTGGTTTTCTTAAAAGTTGTTTCATTACTCAGACTAGGTAATATCATCAGTGCTAGTAAGGAGTGGGGTTTAATCTCAGTTTATGTTCTACTGGTTTGTCCTGTCAGTATTGGTGGGAGTGATCTTGGTGGTTCTTTGGTTGGGCTGTTTATTGTCAGCTTGTTTTGTTGATTATCTCTTTTGCACAGTATGTAGATATTGTGTATGTCTATGGATCTATTGGTGGTTAATTTGTCACCACCCTAGACCAAGCCAAGTCCAAAATCCTAGAAAATGTCTAGAAGCCTTGCCTTCTGACAAATTATCCATCATTTATGCAGTGGTTCTTTATTAATGTGTGGGAAAGTTCAACCAGTATTATTCTGTGTGATCCATGTTTTATCTCCTATTCAAAAGCTGAAATATTTTCTATGCATCTATTATATGGTTCATATTTTTGTATGTGTGTTTCTTTTGATCATTTGATATTGTGTATTTTTAAAATTCCTTTTCTGTGTTTTAAAGTAACTGGTGTGTGTGTGTGTGTGTGTGTGTGTGTGTGTGTGTTAAGGACAGGAAAAAAAAACCCTATCTTTTCATTCAATTTGTGAGTAAAATACCTGTGGATCACTTGATAAGAAAGGCATCACTGATTAGATGCACAGGGAGATTCTATAATCTGCCCCAAACTTACCTGAAAACAGCTCGGTGAGTCTGCTCCTGTTCTTCCCCATTGATCATGCAAGAGAAAAGCCCAAAGGACTCAGCACCTGAAAAGAGGGAAAATGCTACAGCCACCTAATCATTCTCCTCCTCAAACCATAATGTTAACTATTATTCAGAACCTGTCTTGCTAATCAGAAATCCCCTCTTATTATTTTAAATGCACAAAATATTAAAAGTAGAGAATACTAACTCCCAATAGGAATCCACTAAAGAGAGAAAGGAAAAAAGTAGACTAAAATACCTTCATATATATTTTGATCACTGGAGAACATTCTACATGAAGAGAATAAATTAACTAGCTTCTAATAAAAAATATCACACATCAAGACATTAAAAACTGATATATCTGGAATAAGAGTACCTTTCTTTCCCTGAAATTCACAAGGGTGAGTGGATGTGTCAAAAAATGGCAGTCTTGACTACGTGATTGAAACCGTGTCCCTGTACATGTATGTGATGCCAACACGTACATAAAAGGGGCAGGGCTCTGATCATAGGATCATGACCAATATCTTGACTTTCCTGATCCCTGCAGAAAACCTATTGTATTTGATTTGTAATATTCCAAATTTCTGTAAATCTGTTTGGTCAGAAGAAGTGGGCACACCTAAAAAAAACCTAATAGTGTATATACAATAATAATTTTCAATTCTTCTCAACTTTCTAATTTGTTATCAGATTTATTCATTGTTTGGACATTGAAGGCCTAAAGAAACTGTCATTATAGAAAAAGAATACAATTCTTGTAAGCTCTCACTATGAAATCGGTGTGTAAACCTCAACCCATCCTCTTAATTCTATCTTTGGCTTTTTTAGCAACAAGATCTAAAATATTGACAACAATCATTTTAAATTGCCCAAAGTTGTCCAGATGTTTTAAGGAATTGTAATGCAAGAAACTGCCAGCAAACAATAAAATCCATTCCAGTGCCAAGAAAGAATGGTTAGCATTCTATTCTGGGCTGTGCAACCAATACTTGATGGTCAAAGAACTTGAAACACCCTTGCTATTTTCTTGCCTCCTACATTTGATTTTGTAAAACCGGATTGGAAGTTAAGGCTGCTGTTTCTCAAGTAATTTACTTTTGTACACCTAGCAACCTTGCCGTAACTTCCATTATAACAGGATCTATACCCTTGGCAAGTGAAAGATTCCTCTGTCTCGGATGAGGCTCTCAATCCCTCCTCCCCTCTCCCTTCTTTCTAGGGCCTGTGGGAAATGACTTTTGCCCAGCACTCACTGGAGGAACGTGAGCGGCCACTCATGAAGACATTGAGGAACTTCTTGGAGAAATGGATGTCTGCCTCGGGGGTGGAATCCTCAGAGAGACAAACAGAATCGCGTTTCAGGGCATCTTCTTCATACTCCTCCCCAATGGCTGATTCATATGGTGAGGAGACACAATTGTCATAGACGGTGGCTGAATCACTCTCATCACTGTAACCTGAGTAACACTGTTTCAGACTAACAAGTTCGAGCTGCACATCCTCATCCACCACAAGTGTATATTTGACTGAGTCGTAGGAGAGGGCGCTGGTATCAGAGCTCACTGATGCCCTTTGGAAACTATGGCGAGGCTGATAGCCACCATTACTGCTGCTGTACAGAGTCCGTGGTGTGTTCATTTTGTCAGGTGAAGATAAGTAATCCAGCACCTCATCCTCCTCACTGATTGAGGAATTAGGTTTTCCTGTCATTTGTGGGTAGCCAGAAGTGTCTATGTCAGAGCTAATGGACATCCGGTTGTCACTGGACTGTGACATGAATGGCTTCTCAGACTCCAGAGGGTCCAAATTCTTTTGTATTGGTGTTAGATAAATCTCTTCAGTAGCTTCCAATCTCACATCAGTCTGGTAGCGAATACGATCCCGATAAGCTTCAGGTCCTCTTGTTACTACCACCACAGTTGGATTCTGGGACGGGAGGCGGTTGACAGCCTGCTGCTTGTCAGGTGCTCGAGAAGAGGCCATGCAGGCTGTTGCAATCTGTGTTGAAGCTGTACGCCGGCATGGGCTCTCTGTGGATGTACCCCGATCTTTGGTGGAGGCTGTGCTATTTTGGTGAGTGACCTCATCGCTCAGGCAAATATGGTCATGGGGCGGTGTCTGCTCACCTGTAAGAAGGTTAAAAAGCAAGGAGAAGGAAGGAACACATACAATAACCAACAAGACAGAGATAACAATGTTTTGATACACTTCCCATAGTTCATTCAAAGCATGGTAAAACCACTGGAACTTTATCCACATATTTCACAAAGTCCATCCAGAGGATTAAGAGATAAATCCTACTTATGTTGCCAGCTGAATCTTAAAATACCCACCTATCAAAGTCAAGTCAGGTTTGACTTTGACCTACCTGATTAATCATAGTCAGTAACAAATACATTTGAATACCCTAAGTACCCTAAGTGTTTCTACTCCCAATCCAAAATGGTTATAAAATCTTTGCCTTAGAAAGGTCAGTGTTTGGAACAATGCCTTGCAACTGGAACCAAGCACATTGTTTCTGGGAACTGAAAGGTGCTTATGCCAACTTACACAATGCACGTGTGTTCATATCTACAGAACTCTCTCTCTCTGACTCAGAAGTTGACATCCATGAAGTTTTTACCATTTTTATCCTTCCACTTAATGAAGTCAAAGGATATGACTTATAATTTTCCCTTACAACAAAACTATGAAATGCCTTAGTTTGAGACACTTGATATCCTTGATGACAACTTCAAGTTTGACAAGACATCTGAATCTAAGTCCAACACATTGTCAAATTCATTTCAGCACATCACATCTCCCAAGGTGCTGTTCTGTGAGTTTGACTCATGTTAAAAAAAAAGGAGGAGGAAAAAGAAAAATGCTGGCCTAAAGGAATGGAGGTACAAAAAGCCAGCTCTCAAATGGCTTGAGTCCAAGTAGTCACTTAATAAAACTCCAGCATTCCCTGCAAGATGCCAGCCGAAGTGAAAAAACATTAGAAGATTGTAAGAAGGAGGTCCAAGCATTGGGGACTGTTCCAGGAGGCAGAGGGGATGGGGAGAAAATCTGCCTATGCTGAAAGATGAACTCACCCGTTTTCAGGGGGGACGATGACCGAGACACTCGTTCCTGCCAACTGTGCTTTTTCCCCAGAGAGTTGTTATTCAGAGTGTCCTGAAGAAAAGAACAAAGAGGGCTTGTATCTGCAAGGGAAAGTGGCTCATGGCACAAAAAGGCCCATAGCTTCTCCTTCTACACTGGCCTCTCTCTCTCACACACACACACACACCCATATACACCCTGCAAGCTATTGTCAGTTTGCTTGTGGGAAAGAGGGATATTCAGAGGGATCCCGCCACTCCCTCCATCTGTTGCTCCACATCTGCAGCCTCCTCATAGCGGGCATAGAAACAGGAGAAGGGAAAGGCTGAGGCGATGCAGCAGGTGACAAGAAATCAACGAAGCTTAAGCCTTCCCTTTATAGGGTCTCTTCAGTCAGTTGGTTCTGCTGAAGGGGAACTGAATTACGCAGATGTTTAACTCCCACCCTGTTGTCTCTCAGGGTGCAGCCAGATGGAGTGCACTAAATGCTATTCGTCGAAGGACAGAGTGCAGCTAGTATTTTGGAGGACTTTTTTTAAAAAAAGGAAGAAAAGAACTGGACTGTTATAACTGAGTATCACTCTCACCCTCACGTCACTCCAACAATGAGGCTCTTCTTAGTTTCCATATTTCCTTATTGAATCAGCCATAGGGCTGGAAGGGCCACAGGAGTTTAGTCCAATCTCTAGCCCAACTCTGTAATGCTCAAGCAGTCCAGTTAAACTGTCCACGAGAAACCTCCAGAGATGGAGAATCCAAAACCTTTCACTGTTGTACAGATTTTATCATCAGATCAAAAGGCCTTCATTGGGCATTCTGGCATGCCACAACATCCCACCTAGTATTCCTATCTCATTTGCCACCAATCTTTGCTAGGAAGAGTGAGAAGTGAACAGATACCTTTTTAGGAGAGTGAAGAACCACACGAACTGGAAATTATGGTAAACAAAACATTTAACAAAGCAGCAAACCTGCACAGATTTGTGAAATACGTATGTCTTTTAAAGATAAATAGCATTTGCATTCTAGAATATTTAGTTCTACTTTCACACTTCGATGCATAACTGCCCAGCGTTACCTTGTAGGGGAGAGGGGTGGCATATGTTAAATAAATAAATAAAATACATTACATGCATACATATATGAATGAATGGATACTGAAGCTTATTGTACTCTTCCCTTCAATCTCATCCACTTTTGATACGCTTCACTTTTCTAGCTGTCTTGAATTTTGCATGTCGCAATAGCACTTAGACTTATATACCACTTCACAGTGCTTTTACATCCCTCTCTAAGTGGTTGACAGAGTCAGCATATTGCCCCCAACTGTGTCCTCATTTTGCCAGCCTCGGAAGGATGGAAGGCTGAGTCAACCTTGAGCTGGTGAGAATCAAACTGCATGTCTCAGTGACTTACTTATAGATGCTGTTTTATCCTGTCCATTCTTGCCTCAACCCCGGTCCTGCCAGATTCTCTACTTCTACCATGGAAAAATTGTTACATCATCAGTCCACACCTTTATCACTTCAGGTAAGGTAGGAGACCTCAATATGCTTTCCTTAAAAAATTGAATGGGCAAAAACTGTTTGGAAAAGGTTGCATACTGCCCAGAGTCGCCTCTATAGGTGAAATGGGTAGTCTCTAAATTTGATGTATAGATAAATATATTTTGTATATACCTGGAAGCCAAGCCATACAAAGCTTTAGAATTCATAACCAGCATTTTGAATTGATCACAGAAGCAAACTTTAACCAATGCATTCTGTAATACTGTTGACTTTGCCAAAATGGCTTCCCTCTCTCTTTTTCCTCCCTCCCCCATACTTTTTTTTCTACAGCTAGGTCAAGTATAAATTGAAGAGATATAAATGCATCAGAAGCTTCAAGCATGGCACTTATTCACTTGCCCGACATTGGGATATTGCAGTTATTTTATAAATATGTCTATAAGTTGGTTATCTCATTTGATGCAATTTAGTCCTACTTCATTGCAATGAAGTGATAGAGTATCAAAAAACCACTTGCACTGAAAGCGTTTGAAACTACCGTATGCACAGTCAACATAATTCTGGAAGATCACTGAAGGGCATATCAGCTTTTGGAATTTAAGCTGCTCCTGTCCAGTCTCATGCCATCTTGACTCTAAGCCGGTTTAAGAAAATCCTGTCCAGATGGAGTCACTACTTCAACAGTTTGTAAGGTATTCAGTCTAAATGGTAAGCTACTGTTGGGCATCTGTGCCTCTCACCTTTCTTTTCCAGGAAAGTAAATGACCAGTCACTTTTCTTCCTGTGGGCAAGTCTTCCTGTTTGTGTCTCTGTGTGTGTGTGTGTGCATGCGCACATGTGTATATACACAAATATTAAACTGAATTTGTTTATACACAAGATTAAAACACTGAAAAAAACAAATATAGACAGGCATACTGAGCAGTATGAACATTAAGAACATTAAAAGTAAATAACCTTTTCTTATTTCCTAATTTTTTAATGTTTTTAGAGTATCTTTATCATGAGTGCTGAAGTAGTACCACAGGTATAACTCTTGTCTTGGTAACAGAAGGCTGTTGGTTTGAAACTCAGCAATTTTTAAATCATTTTTTTCTTCTCTGTGCTTTTTGACAAGCACAACATACACCTTTTTATTATTATTCCAGTCACCTCAGAAAAAAATTTCATCCCCAGATCCTCAACAACTCTTATGTTTCTTCCTTGATATGATTATGTTCCTCCTTCCAAAACCTGTAAACATACACTTAAAATTTTAGCTAAATTCAGTTTCAAAGTATTTGGCTCAAACAGTTATATACTTCAGAATGTCAGAATTGTCTCCAAAACCCTATTGTCTCAAAATATTTTAAAAGCCAAAATTCTGAAAGTAATTCAACAGATGCTTAATAACTATTGATAGTAGTATTAGTTATAGCAGAAGGTACATTAACAGATATTTTCTATCAATGGGCAAAAGGTAGCAACTATATTACTCTGATTTCTGCCTAAAACAGTGTGAAAAGCTGGTCTAAGTCACTGAGTGAGTTTTGTGATAAGTGAAAATTTGAAAATAGATCTCCTCTAAGCACAACTTGGCCACAGGTTAGAGAAAAATAATGTGAGAAAAAAGGCTAACTTTTTATTATGTTTTATTATGTTTATTATATTTTATTATTTATGCTTGTGACTTTCCTCAATAATTGTTTTCTCCCCTCTCTTTTTCTTTTAAACTAGAAAGTCCAGCCATGGACAATAGGAAGTTTTACTGATGTGCTGACATTATAACTTATTCTGAACTGAACAAAGTTTGGCCTCTTTAGTTAAATTTGCAAGGAGCACATGGACTGTCCATACTAGTGAAACAATTTTCAGATTGTTAATAACCTAGTGATGAGTTCCCAATGCCGGTTACTTTTTTTAAAAAAAATATAATTAAAAACAATAATGTCTATAGACATTCTCAGTTATCCAGGACACAGTTGTCCCAAAAGTGCTTTTTCAAGAGGCAACTGGACCAGAAAGTCCAGTTGCCTCTTGAAAAAGCACCTTTGGGACAAAAACAATAACATTATGTCTCTGGTCCAGCTGATTATAATAAACCTTTGGTTTGTCTAAGTAACTACCCAGTACCTTCAGGCAGGATCCAGATCTTTGTTGCCCATTACATCTTCATTTCCACTTTCCAATATTATTTCCAAAAATGCCTTTGGGCCTCTTGTAAGGCTCAACAACACTCCTAACAAATAAAATAAATGGTGCCTTGTGCTCTATTTGGAAAATGCTTCTTTACTAGGCCAAAGAAAAGGTGGTGAGTTGCAGGAATTAGCAGGTCCACTGGTGAGATGGAGCTGAGAGCATGTTCACCATCTTGCCTTCTGAGAAATAGGGGGGTTTGTGCCTGGTTACAATCATTACCAGCCTTCCCCCTGATGCCACTAATTCAGAGTCCCCATAACATCCACTCCAAAGTCCAACTGTAACCTGTAGCTGAAGAAGTTGTCCTAACAGTTCACTTAGCTTCACTCTTTTCTGGAACTAATAGCACCTGAGCTATTTCAGATATTGATGTGCAGTATTTTTGCTTTCCCTATGACTACAATGTTTCTGCCTACACTTTAAAACCCTCCATTGTCAACTGCATACTGAACACCAGTTCCCAGTGCCACCCACCCAGCCCAGTCTCCACCATCTGCTTCACAGAGTGGCACTTGCTTTCCTTTGCATTTTCCATAGCAATTGTCACAGGCAAAATCTTATTTAGCAAATGAAGTTGTATCCCAGAACAGCGTATAATTAAAAATAGTCCACGGTGGAAACTACCTCACTGCTGTATAGATGAAAGAAGAGAGAAGGATATAAAAGATGGGTAACTTGTGGATAATTATTTAAGCATGAGGTCCTGAAACAGTCACAGCTCTAGATGAAGGGGGAACATAACAGTACAGAAGGGAAAGCATTCTCTGATACCATACAGTTTAGCAGAAAACACCATTCATACATTTTGTATGACTTTGAAGAGCATCCCCAGTTCCTTTAAATCAGTCTCCTGGGAAGCAGTACTTTTAATACTTTCAACTAGTTCACCGCCTCCACTTTCCCATCTACAAGTAATGCAACAGCCTTGAGTCTTTTGAAGTAGGCTCTACTCAATGGGAGCTATTAACACCTATTATTTTTAAGGCAACCTTCTAGAAGTTTTGGCTTATAGCTCCAGTCACCAATGCTGGCTATTGATGATAAGAGTTCTGTCCTACCTGGAAGGCATGAGGTTGCAGGAAATCTAACTTAAGTTGCCATAGGGTCCTTTTTATTAGATCAGCCTGTCTTACAGACAGTCTGTCTGTAATGGTTTTTTTTCTCCAGACATCCATCATTTTGTTTTGATAGAGCTACCTCACTGGGGCTTCAAAATACCATGTGACCTCTACAAGGCCACAAAGGCTTACAGTTTCCTCCTTGAAGGATTAAGCATTTAGTCATTTTGAGTTTTGCTGCCAAGTTCTGGTGACCTAAGATTTGAGCAAATCCTACTTATTCAAGCTTTCTTTTCCCCCAGCAGAATCCTCTCTTAGGCTTTTAGCATAATTCAGGAGATACAGAAGATCTACCTCCCATGATAAATTATTCCTTCGGCCCTAGTGGTTTTGTTTATTACTCTGGCATGTCAAGGATGCTTCACAATCCCTTAGGTCAGGCCTCCAGGATATCTACCTTAGCCTTTATAACCTCTGCAAAAAAAATTCAACTGTGCAGTATTTTATATCCATCCCTTTTAGGAAAGGGATGATTAGATGAGTAAAGAAAGATAACCATGAAACAAACATACAAGGCAGACAATATATAACTTTACTAACCTCATAAGGTGGCTTTCTGGATGGTGAAACAGTTTGTCTTATTTCTATGACTTCAGAATGAAAAGGCCATAAGGTATGTTGAACAGTCATGGAATATTTTATAGCCTAAAGCCCAGAGAAATGAGATCCTCCCATAGACTGCAATATTTTATATCAGAGACTGTCTCATTAAAGTCAGGGGAACGGTGGATTTCACTAAACATGCCTAAACATGTGCTAATTTCTCTTGAGCTCACACTGTGTTACACATACACTCTGAAAAGATTCTCAGTTCATCAGTTGAGTTGCTGTCATCTCAAACAAGCATATTCTATAAAAGGAATTAATTGTATTTTGCATTATGGTACATTTTACCACAGGTTAAAAAAAAAAAAAAAGCAACCCATTGCAACCGAATCCTAGATAGGGAATTCATAGCATTGCTCAATTTCTGTATGCTTTTATTTCTCCCCCCCCCCCAACCTAATGCAAGGTCTCTGTCTCTCCTTTGATCACTAAGTATTGATCCACCTCCAGAGCTTGTCAATTTTCAGCTGTAGAAAAACATTTCGGAATCAAAGGCACGTACTGTGAACGGCAGAGAAGACAGGGAGGCAGGTGACCTTCGAGCATAACCAGAGTACATTTTTATGGCAATCAACAATTCTGCCCTGTGAACCTTTTTTCCGTAAAAGCTTCTTCAGAGACTTGGCTTCTTTCACTCAAAGCTCTCCTTCCTATTTAATCTTTTGTTGTGTTGGGAAGGGAAGAGAAAGGAGAGATCCATCCTCCCAGAATGTCTCCCCACTCCTTTTCCAAAAGGGCAACCAAAAGGGCCATCGGATCCCCCCTCAAGTTAGGCAACAAGTCGGAAGCTGAAAGTGGAACAGCCTGGTCTCGTCGGAGGGAGGGGGAATCGCACTTCCTCGAAGGTGTGTGTGGGGGGGGGGAGGGAAACAAAAACCGCCTTTTCTGAGTAAAATGTTAAAAGAGACAAGGCGGTGTGTCAAGGGACGCTGGGAAGGAGCTCTCCGAATCGGGGGGGGGCGGGGAAGAGGCTGAGGGACTCACCTGCGTCCGAGGCACCTGTGGGAAGAGATTGAGCGTCGTGGGCCGTTTCGGCCTGTAGGTATCCATGGTTACTGGCGGGAGCTCCTTGATGGGATCGGGCGCCGTCCCTTCTTCGGCGGGGGTCTCCCCAGTGGCATCAATCAGGTCCAGCTGAAGCATCTCCGCCTGGAGCCGACTCGCCTCCCCTCCGCCCACTCCCAGAACGCTACTGGCCTGCAGATTCAAATGGCTCTGCCAGGAGGCAAGAGAGGAGGGAGGGAGAGAGAGAGACAGACAGTGAATCCTGAGGCCGGGTCGTGCAAGGAGGCAGAGAGAGAGCGGGAGTTCAAGCGACTAACGCCTCAGCCTCGGCCTCGGCCTGTCCTGAGGAAGAGCCTCAAAAAAGCAAAAGCAGCAGCCGGCCGCGGGGCGGGGGACGACGACTCCACAGGACGAAGAGGCGAAGCCGCCGTTCCCCACCATGCCCGAGCTTCTTCTGGGAAGGCGACTTGGCATCTATCTGCTCGCTTCCCCCGCTCCCTGGTTTGCAGTTGGCAGCCATCCCCCTTCGAGGGAAACGGAGCCGAGCTGCTGAGCCTGCATCCCGAATGCGGACCGAGGCACGCACTTCAGGGGGAAATGCTGCTTCAGCACGAGCCGGGGTCCCGACAAAAACCCTAAATGGAAAGGAGGCTTCTTTTTTGCTGTTGCTTTGCTAGACAACCCCCCCCCCGCGAGTGCATACATATCTGAAATGGGATAGACAGACCTGCCAACCCCTGATAAAGGAAAATCTGGAGACCCGTGAAAAAAAAAAATCTGGAGATTCTATCAAAACATGGTATGCAAAAGATGCAGCTTGCTTTCTTCTATTGAAAAATCACCACCTCTTTTCGCCATGTTTAGCGGATCGCTTTCCCGCGCTGAACTTAACAAAGACGACTAGGAAACTAGCCTGGTTCCCAGGGCCGACTCCCCTTTCAAAATGACACACGAAGAAAAACGATTACCGTATATACTCGCNTTTTAAATTCGGCGTGAGATTGAGGAGCCTTGTCGTGAGACCGTGAGAAATGACAAAAAATCGTGAGACTCACGGCCAGAACCGTAAGAGCTCTGGCAGGGCTGTATAGATAGATATAGGTTCTCCTGCTTGAAGGAGGGGCTGGACTACCCCTGTTTCTCCAACAATACGGCCTCCCCCAATAGGAAGTCCCAGCATGTTTTATAGGCATGAAATGAAATTAAGCCCTCCCCCCAAATTGAGGCCTATATTAAAACATGCAAAATGGGGGGGTCTTGCCGTTAGGAAGTACTTTTGTTGCACACCCGGATATGGTGCTGCTTGCGTTGACCCCACTACGAAGTGCCGCACCAACACCAAGGTCAACATTCAAGCTGTCGCCGCCCACCTGCCCGAAGATGCGGGGGGGGGGAATTAAGTCACCCCCAAAAAGCGACCTACCCATTTTTTCGGGGCTCAAAAAAAAATAAAAAAAAAAAAAGACCCAGCCATACCTCCAATGTTCCTTCCAGCTCATTCTATTCTATTCTATATTTCTTTCGGAGCAATGGCTGTTTTTTTAAAAATCATTCCCGACTATGGCACACATGTGCCCTCGCAACATCTCCGGTTTTGTGTGTGTGTGTGTGTATTTTCTTGTGGCATGGCTATGATTTGCCATCAGTTTTGCCCCACCTTATGAGTGAGACTGATTGTAAGTTCCTTTTAGCTGCATCAAACAAACATAGCATTTTTCTCCTTTATTCTGTACAATACACTAGAGGTGAATAAACTCTGTTAAGTTTTATTACTCACTATCCTGGAAGTGATTGCAGTGTCCTGAAACAAAAGCAGCCAGTAGAAGAAAGACTGAGACAAGCAACAGGGATATCACATTTCATGTAATGGTATGGTTTTCAGCTGAGGCAAGGAAAGGTGACGAACTAACTCAACAGTGGAAAAGAGTCATCCAACTTCCTTTACGTCAATATAATAGATATTTTTAAAAAGGCATTTGATCTCCTTAGCTGTGGCCAAAAAGTAACTGAAGACACCATCAATCAGTAAGTAGGAAATGGCTGTAGGTTTTAAATAATCATCGTGGAGGCAACATAAAACTTATTCTCATCTCCATTATACTGGCCCTCAATAATGATCAACTTTAGAAGACACTAGAAACCCTCAATGGATATCATGCCATAGCACTATCCTAGGATTGTTGCAATTACAGGGTTCTTCTTCACAGCCACCTTCATGTGCCTTCAATGTCAATATAATTGGGTGTCAAGTAAATGAAGACTATGTCCCGAGAGCAGATCCTTGATAAACAGTGGGGCACATGAGAGCTGCAGTGAGACATTATTCCTGGAGGAGACCATAAAACCTGCTCATATTACTGTTGCATCAGCACAGTACTAACGTTATCTCTTTTCCCACCTAAATATGGTAAAGACATGTTCTGGCAACAAGGCTTTCTTGTCTGAGTCCCCATGGCATTGTGTTCATTTTGTCCCCTGCTCATTAGTAAGACAGTTGGAAGTGAACTATTAGCAATATCACAGCTGAAAAGGAATTTCTGCCATAACTTGGCCATATCCAGCAGTTACAGATATGCAAAATTGAATACATTTGGCCATCCTTTCCATCAAAGGAAAGACTTACTGGTTGGTAGCAAGTGGGAACATAGCAGCCTTAACTGGCCATTTCAAGTTTTCGCAGGCATGTTTCTTCCCTTTTAGTCCCTGATCAGTATAAAACAACACTTTGTTGTTATAAAGAAAAGATAGTTAGATACAGCTTGTCTATCAGAACTGTGCAAGAACATTAGAGTTAGTCTCTAAACCTCAGCCAGCAATTCCTTAGCATTTTTACCAGTCATCTGCAGTCTGTTTTAAGACTGAAATAGTCAACTGTGAAAGGGTGAGTGCAACCTTTCTTCCCCCTCACTAATTGCTTCATGATCAAAGAAAGGAAGGATCTGAAAACTCTCATTTCCTCCAGAATGGCCCCATCCATAATTGTAATTGACAGGTGGTTTTGCCACAGTTTGGTATCATGTAGATAAGGAAAGAGAGCTGCCAATTCATTTGCTTTGTTCATCCAGTGTTGTGCGCTCAGAATCAGAACAGACCAACAGAGGCACCACAGGGAACAGTAGCAGAGATATGTTATAATTTTCTGCTGATTAAAGGATAGATATTTTAAGTCAGAAGTGGGGAAATATTAAAATATACTTTACTACGTGGGAAGGCCTCCATATCTGCCTATTATTTTGGTAATGTTCTCAAAGCTCGAAACCTGATAGAGAGACTACAATATTCCTGAAACCAGGGAAAAGCATTTTTTAGTTGCTTACATGTTTTTTATGAATATTTTAAAAATCATAAGGATTTTATAATTTTGTACGTGACTATGATTGGAATAGTATGATTTTTTTTTTCAAATGTAAATAACCTGTTCCAATTTCTTATGACCAAGCACTGTGCTGGCATACATAAGCTTCTTCTGTAACTTACAACTGTGACTTATAAACTAGAAACTCTACCCTGCTCCAAAAGTTCATGGTTCATATACCACACCAAACAAACCACAACGGTAGCATTTATGGATGGTTTGACTGTTTTTCTGGCAGAAGCCTATTGTAGAGGATGAAATTCATTCGTGCTATGACTTGATCCAGTTCGGTGTAGGGGTTAAGACATTGAGCTAAAACCAGAAAACCATGAGTTCTCGTCTTGTCTTCGAAACAGTGCCAGCTGGGAGAAGACCTTATGCCAGTCACTTTCTCTCAGCCCTAAAAAGGAAGCAGCAGCAACATCATTCTGAAATCTGGCCAAGAAAACTGCAATGGCTTGTATAGGCAGTTGCTAGGCATCAAGACTGACTCAAAGGCATCCAAAATATAAAAGTGTGATCTGTTTACCACCTTGTTAAAAATTAGACCAATAGGTAACATTCAGTAAGAAAGAAATGTCATTCTGCCCCATAAGAAAGGACTGGATCCATGCATTGTCTAAAGGATGATTTAATTTCCCAGATCCAGGAGCAATCTTGCATTTAAGTGATCACATAATGTTCTATCAAGTCATCTACTCCTCCCTCATGATGGTACAATTCAAAAAGCATTGTGTCCAAAATCTAGTATCAGTTGTTTTTTTTCTCGGAAAACATTGGGTATGGTAAACTCATACACATGTGACACAGAGAGATGTTAAGACAGGCTGACTTCTCTATAACAAATCTAATTACTATTCTATACAGAAAAGTAAGGGCTTAAAAGTAAAAATAATAATATAAGAATCAAGAAATAATAAATGTTTATCATATCCAGCGCTTCCCATGTTGTACAGTTACCTAATCTGCCTTTCCCATTTGCTTCTAGTACCAGAAGCAAGCATAACCAAGAGAAATGGACTACAGAGACAGATTGCAGGGTAACATGAACCATGGAAAAAATATGTTCCCTACCTAGCATATGCTTACAAGCTTGAATTCAGAAACTTTCCTAATGAACAACTAGGGAAAATCCATAGTTAAGTGCAAAATATGTATATCCACTCATGGCACTCTGACTTTGCTGTTTGGGGTGGCTGCTTCATTCTGTCCAATTATAAACCATGAGGTTAACAGGTATGGGGAAAAAATGGCTGGAAATCCACAACAAATGAAATTATTGCAGTGCATACTAAACATACAGGCTTATGACTATCATAACTCATAAACAGCATTGCATTATATTCTTCTCTAAATGGAAGTCTAACTCTTCCATTTAGAATCTGACCAATCTAAAACCTGGTTCACTTAAAATAAATAAAAAATGTACAATAAAATAAAAAGACATTTATTTTATTTTAATTTATTAACATTTTAGGTGCACAATGTATCCTGTGGTTCGAAGAACACTGAAATATGCATAGAATATGCATGGAAGCATTCAAAGAATGCATAGAATATGCATCAAAGCATTCAAATATTCAAAAAATATTCAAAGCATGGGAATATGCATAGAAAACATGAAATCTGTGTATGAGCCCAAGATATATGGAATTGGCAAGTATACCTTCTTATGTTTATGTAACTCGATATAAACTTACTCGTAAAGCTACGACAATTGTAGGAATGTATGTATTAGTGTGTTACAGTAACACCTCTCCCCCAAATAATTTAGAATTTTAAGAGCATATAATTATTTACCATTTCACAAATTAAAAACCCCAGCAGATGCACCTACAGTAAAATACACTGATGTGTAAAACATCATCTGGCCACAATTCAAATGTCCTCCTATCCCCAGTAGGAATTTAGTCACATGTCACATGTGCAACTACATCTCTTTAATTACCACTTGCAAGGAAGAAGCAAATACAGGAAGTACCAACATATACAAATCAGATACTGATCTCTTCTGCCACCTACAGGTCATTGCCCATTCCTACATGAATAACCTAAATGTACAGTGGTAAAGCTGAAACAGGTGGAACATGACAAAGATTCAAGACTCCATTAATACAGAATCCAATTTACAACCTCTAAATATTCTGGAAGTATGAATACTACATGCTAAAGGATACTTTCAAAAAATACATTTTTTCTGAATGTTTTTCAATGGTGAATTTAAAAGATTTTAGCTAGTAAGGGACAAAACCCATCCAAAATCCTTAAAAGCACAAGAGGGTGGAAATTTAATAATTAACAATGAGTGTATTAAGTTTGTATGCTGTCTGACTCTCAATAATTCTCAGCAAATCCAAAAGGTACACTTAGATGTACACTTTTTTTTTTTTTGTAAAGCAGGGATACTTCATAGTGGTTCCCCCCCTTAGCACTTCCCAAATTGCAGAAAACCATAAAAGGTTCTCAAAAAGAAAATATTTCTAGATGATGCAAATAGGCAAGTTAAAAGAATAAGCTGACATGGAAGGGAATTCTTTCATACCATCTAAGATGCTCTTTAGTTATCAGTGAAACTGCCCAATATTATGCACAGAGAAGAACAAGACAATTTAAGCCATCTGTACTAAATTTGACATTCCAAATATCTTTTTTAATTATCCCAGATACTTGCAACATCCAGCTTTTAAAAGTGCATTTAGATTCTAAATAAAACACTGGATTTTTGAAGGCCCAAGATTCACTTGTTCACCATGAATGAGTAGCCATGAGCTTGAAAATATTATTATTATAGTTTGCACATTGTCAGCCAGAGGTTTAGACTGGTTATTATTATTATGGTTCACTGCACAGTCAACCAAATATTTAGACTGGATTTAGCATTTTTAATTCATTTATTCAGTCCTTCCTAAGGTCTGGGATGGGGAGATGTTGTTTCCTTGTGCATTATTTTTGTTCATCACACAGTCAGATGTTTAAAGTGGATTTGACATTTTTATCCACCCATATTGAGTACTTCACAAGGACTGGGGATAGGACATGTTGTTTGGTGGTATTAAAGATATCGTAGCAAACTGTAAGCTGTTCCAAGTAAAGCTGCCTTTTGTTATTGACTGATAGGGACTGCGTCAATGCCAATGGCATTGTGGTGCTCAGGTTGTTTGGGGATTGTACAACGTAACTATTATTGTTGGTACTTTCTTTGCTTTCTTTTACCACAGTCATTTTACTTCTATTCTACGTCTAGGGCTTCGTATTTTGTGACTTGCTTCAGTGGGTTTCTCTTCTCTTCTTCTGTCCACAGTTGCTTCTATGTCCACAATCCAGACTTTTTGCTCTTTCTTATTAACGGTTGTTAAGTCTAGGGTGTTATGTGGCAGGTGCTCGTCTGTTTGAATGCTAAAATCCCTGACCACTTTAGCTTCTTCATTTTCTATTACTGAGTCTGTTTTGTGGCCTCATAAGTCTTGTAGGCAAATGATTTTCTTGTAGATCTTCCAATCCACCATTGTTCTTATTTCACCATGCTATTGTTTACAGTTAATCTGTGCAATCTACTTGTAGCAGCTAACTGGATGCTCCACTCTTTCTTCAGTTTATTATTGAAAACATGTGTAATTCACTAACAAGCATAGTAGGCAGAAATGGATGAAATAGCCTATTTAGAATTGGAAGCTAGAAAGTGAGAGAAATCCAGGAGCTGTGGGTTTTATTGCTTGTGTTCGGGAATGTGTTTGCTTCCAAAATGCCTTTTGCCACCTTGTACTTATCTTTGGTACTTATGGATGTACTTATTTTTGGTACTGTGAGAGACAGGATAGTCACTGTTCCTTTAATTAAGCATTGTTTTTTATAAGACAATTGAGTGTCATTCAAGAACTCAAGGTTTCAGAATTAAAATTCACTTATGTACTTCAATTTGATGCATATTTTTATAATGCTTACTTCACTTCCTTCATAGCAGCAGTTGCTCCACTATTTTAAAATTTCCTTCGCCCCATAGAAATATTTATATAAGTATTTAGTTTTATAATGTGATTGTAGCAGTAGAAAACATAGTCCCTTCTCTATTCTATTTGACTCATAGCTCCATCATTAATTTTTTGTTCTGTTTCATTCATCATGACACAGGTTACAACCTTAGTATTTTCATATGCATGGTTAGTCAGCACTTGTCTTTGGGAATTTGAAATTTGGATCAAGAAGCAGTTTCTTCAACATGCTGCATTTCTAAAATAATATGCATGTTCTTAAGTAATATGCAAAGCATGGCAAAATATTCCTATATACAGATACACATAATATTTAAAAATAATGACTAATTGGCTGAACAAACTATAATAATGTGAAAAATGATTTGCCTTTACTTTGTATGTGCTTCTCTAATAGCAGATTTCTACATGATTAAAGATTTAAACAGTTTGGTATAATGAAATAAATACTATTAATATTATTTCAGTGCATCACTTTCACTAGCTGTCCATCTTACTTACCAGGATGATTAGGGGGGCTGGAGACTAAAATATATGAAGGAACTGGGCATGGCTAAGTCTAGTGAAGAGAAGGACTGGGGAGACATGATAGTAGTCTTCCAATATTTGAGGGGCTGCCACAGGGAGGAAGGGGTCAAGCTATTTTCTAAAGCACCCAAAGACCAGACAAGGAATAATGGATGGAAACTGAACAAGGAGAGATTCAACCTGGAAATAAAGAGAAACTTTCTGACAGTGAGAACAATCAACCAGTGGAACAGTTTTCCCTCAGAAGTTGTGGGAGCGCCATCACTTGAGACTTTCAAGAAGAGATTGGACTCCCATCTGTCAGAAATGGTGTAGGGTTTCCTGCTTGGGCGGGGGGTTGGACTAGATGACCTACAAGGTCCCTTCCAATTCTGATTATTTGCTATTTCACTAGAAGCATTCACTGGATGAATATTCAGATCCTGAAAAATCTTACAGATCCTTCATTGCCCAGATTTTCAGGTTTTGGACTTCAACTTTCATAATTTCCTCTTCCATAGGTTATGAAAGAAATCCAAAATTATTGGGTTTATCCAATATCTAAAATGCGCGGGGGGGTGGGAGGCACTCAAAAGAGTCGGGATGGTGGCTATGATTGTGTAATTAAATCCTATCCCTTTTGTACATATACATATGCACAACGCATGTAAATAACGAACAAGGCAAAGATCAGATATTTGTAGCCAACATTCTGAGTTTATACACACACACATACACTCACACAGTCTACACAGATACCTGTGTCCAACACATTCGGCATATACCTGGTTAGATGAGGCTGGAAGCTTTTTTAATAAATAATCCAGCTGGGCAAAGGTGGTGACAAAGAGAATCTTACAGTGGTATCTGAGATGAGTTTCAACAGTTAGTCCCAAGGGAGAAAGGTCCTCAAGAGTTGTGGGTACAATCACTTTTACTTTAGACCCTTGCCAGTCCCAGTGGCCCAAAGCCTGCAAGAAGCAGGCTTGTGAGTTGATCTATGTGAAGGTTAATGCCTCTTTGAGAGGCTCCATTGGTTCTGAAAGAAGTGGTGGTTTGAACCCTCAAGAGATCATTGCTGGATCTGGAACATCCAGCTTTCAACCTTCTCTTTTTAGGAAAGGTTGTTGAGAACATGCTGCAGCGAATTATTAGATTGTTGGAATAACCAAGCATTAGTAGAGCTTCACGTTGTTTTAAACCATGAAACCATTCCCTCTCTTTCAACATTATTATATGAAGAGTTTGAAACTTGATAAACTTATAGACTAGGTTGCAGAATACTTTTTTTTTATTTTCAAAGGGACTTCAGAGTAAATAAGAATGAGGCTATGACGCCTCACTGCAATGCTTTAAAATAGCTGGGATTGTTTCCTTCCACAACTGCCATATGATACCAGGAAAAGGTGATCTGCTTTGTATTCTTACTAATTCCAAACCATATTTTGGAAATCAAACCTACTGCAGATTGTTTTTGGATCTGACTTGGCTTACAACTGATTTGGATGACTACTAATATGGCTAACTTTCTTCCATCAGTAAAAATATCCTGGGTTTTTTTTTTTTTTTTTTGTCTACCTGTGTTGCAACCTCATTCTGCATGGGAGCTCCTAAATCCTAAATCAGCCGGATCCATGACCACCTCTTATATATCATGGTTTATATACTAACAATTTTAAATCATCACTTTCTTTGGCAAATAGCTATTTTCCTTTGTTCCATTTACACCAGTATATTTCTGTAACTTTCTAGTTTCCTGGAGTCAAACTTAAAGCAGCTTCTGAGTTTGCATTTATCTTATCAGCTCATATTCTTGCTCCTTCACATGATATGTAATAGGAGGGAGTAGGAATAATTACTTATGTCAAGCATATTTCCTGAACGCTTAGCTTTGCCTAAGAACAAGGGCATTTGGAAAATTTCCTTTTGTTCAAGCATTAGCAGTTTATTTATTTATTTTAACAATATTTTTTACTGTTCCAATAAATACAAACTCTGAGTAGGTTCATAACTCTTGCCCATACTAAAACAATGCAATAGCTAAATGGTTAGTTAGGGAGGAGTTGGGAGCAGCAGGCAAGCAGGCTCTTTGCTTAACTAAGATTAAATTAACCTATTCTAATTATTACCTGCTTTTAAGGCTATTTTTCTATCATATCTTAGTCTTGTCCTTCAAATTTTTATTTTTATTTTTAAACCCTTTACATTTTTGAAAATTTTTGCAGTGTTTCTCACTAATTCACTTTTAGCTATATTTCAGCTCTGGTTCAGCTGTATTTTTAAAAAAGCCGGAGCTGGGCCCTCAGCTATAGGAGGGCCTTGCTGCT
>BHFT01007169.1:0-12921 GCA_004320025.1 Laticauda laticaudata
CAGGGATGAAGCAGCGCAACCTCCTGATAAATGATGTGCAACTCCCCAGCTGGAGCAGTGGAGTGCAAGACAGGATGATAGATCAGATTAATGGATGCTTCCTTCCCTGTCTCATTCCACACTGATGAGATTCTGTGCCATGATTATGTTGAGTGGGCCCTACAATGTAACAAGGCATTTAATAACAGAGTTGTTGTTTATGTTGAAATTGTGGGATCAAGATTAAAATGGTGTTTTGCATAATAGCGGCCCAAGGTGTGGCACCGCAGGTGGTGGACCATTACAGTCCCCACTACGCTTGCAACTGAGGTTTATCTATCCACAGCTTCATTACCTATCCCAAACGCTATCCCTGCCCATCCCACAGTATCCCTGCCCATCCCACACGGCTGGATTACCCATCCCAAAGACTATCCCTCGCCCATCCCACAGGTCTATCCCTGCCCATCCCACAGCTTATTACCCATTCCCACAAGTATCCCTGGCCCATCCCCACAGCGGTTTTACCCATCCCAAAGTGTACTCCGCTGCCCATCCCCATGCAAATTAGCCCATCCCAAAGGTATTCCTGGCCCATCCACTGCTATGCTTAACCCATCCCACAAGCAATTGCAAACTGCTTAAACAATTTCTAAAAGTTTCACCCAAGACTTTATTGACTAAAAGAACTGAACCAAGTGTGTGAAGCAAAGATATACTTTATTAATAACAAACTTGTAAAGCAGAAATGAACCCAAGAAAAGTGTCCCAAGAAAAGATAAAGGTCAACAGTAGCAACCAGTCTTCTGGCACTGTCTTCTCAGTCACTCTTTGAGGGTTGCCCATAGTTTCAGGGGTGAAGGGTCCAGGTGCTGTGGAGTGGCTCATGTGGCAGTCTTGCGTCTGAGGCGCCATGGGTTGCTGGCCCTGGAGGGACAACAGGGGATGGTGTGTGGGGAAGCTCTTCAGAAGGCTGCAGCTTCAGTCCTGCTGATGTTGAGAGCCCCTTCACTTCCAGGACATGAGGTGTTCAGTCCCAAGACCCATGACAGGATGTTCGTGAGGCCGGGCTTGGCTATAGGCATGGTAGGAAGGAGGAGTGTGTAGTGGGATGTTGGTCTTGCAGAAGTGAGCGAGTGCGGGGGACGTTGGTGGCATCGGTGATTGAGGTGGCATTCTGTGGCATGTGGTCGGTGGATCGTGGCATCGGTGTGGCGTGGACCCTACTGGGTGCGCATCTGTGGCATGGGTGGCATGGGTGGCATCTAGTGGCATTTGGTCGGCATCGGTGCGCACGGGTCGCATTCCAGGGCATGCGTGGTCGACGACCTCCTGGGTGGCATCAGGCGAGCTTGTAACTGCTGTTCCCTGGACTGAACAAGGCGATTGTGCCTGTGCTGAAAGCCTTGGCAGGTCTACATTGTATAGCTGGCTTCACCTAGGGGTGAGGCCTGGACGAAAGCCTTGGAGGGCATAGCATTCGCTGGGGTGCTAGACGCGAACCTATCGCGACTGGTGAGCTCTCTGTCTAGCGAGCGTTGTCGTCAAAGACTCGTACCTCGTCCTTGATCAAACTGGTACTGATGATTTCGGGACATGTCAGAGTGTCTGCGTTGATGTAGGTGAGGAGGGCTTTGCGGTTTGAAAGATGGTATGTCGGTGTTGTACCAGCTGAGAGAGGAGATCTACGCTGCTTGTTGATGGTGTCCCTGATCTCCAGCAGGACAGATGTGGCTCTGCCCCTCCGTCTTGGCTCTCTGCCTGCTTTCTGTTGGAGGCTGGAGCTGGGGGTGGATTGTGGTTTGGTGGCAGCTATCGGGGGGTCTCCGTCGTGCGCGACACTCCCAGATACCATGCCTGGACACAGGAGCTGACTCTTAGGCCAGAAGAGGACTGGGCTCTCTGCGAGCTGCTGAGAGAGAGGCGTTGTCAGAGCGGCTTGCTCTCCGGTGGTGGATCTCCACCCTCCGAAGAAGCTTGCATTGGCCATCACGTAGGTCTTCCCAGTCCTCTCAGCTTGACCGTGGGCCTGGCCAGATTTTTGAGGTGCAGCTTCCCGTACCAGGTGCTGCATGTGCTCTTCACCAGCTGAGGAGGACCTCCGAAGCTGTAGCCGCGCTCTCCGCCTTTTCTCTCCAAGCAAGCCTGCTTCTTTGGTTCTCTTCCGCCATAGATACTCTCTCCCTCAGTCATTCGCAGGCACCTCAATCCTCATGTTTCCTCTTCGATGGAGTATTACTCTCATCCCGTTCATGCGGTATGGCCTTTCCTCCCTCTGGCAGGCCATCTGGGCAACCTCACCAGAGGTGGCTTCGAGTGTTCTAGGGGGTGCTCCACCACAACACCACCACACCACCACCACCACCAGCAAACAACAACAGTAGCAGTAAAAGCAGGACCAGCAGGACCAGCAGGGACCAGCAGGACCAGCAGGACCAGCAGCACCAAGCAGCACCAGGAATCAAGCAAGCAGCAGAGTAAGCACCAGCAGGACCAGGAAGGACCAAGCAGGACAGGAGCACCCACAGGGACCAGCAGGACCAGGAGTACCAGCAGCACCAGCAGGACTCAGGTGCACCAGCAGCAGTGCCAGCAGAGTAAGCCCCAGCAGAAGCCCCAAGCACAGGAGCAGTGCCAGCCAAGAGTAAGCCCAGCAGAAGCCCCAGCACCAGGAGCAGCGCCAGCCAGCGACCAGCAGGACCAGGAATCAGCAGGCAGCAGAGTAAGCACCAGCAGGACCAGGAGGCACCAGCAGGGCAGCAGGAGCCAGCAGGACCAGAGCACCAGCAGAGCAAGCAGGAAGCAGCAGCGACAGGAAGCACCAGCAGCACAGCAGCACCAGCAGCACCAGCAGGACCAAGACAGCAGCACCAGCAGAGTAAGCACCAGCAGAAGCACCAGTACCAGGAGCAGCACCAGGCAGAGTAAGCACCAGCAGAAGCCCAGCACCAGAGAGCAGTGCAGCAGAAGTAAGCCACCAAGGAAGAAGCCCAGCACCAGGAGCAGCGGCCAGCAGGGTAAAGCACCAGCAGAAGCCCCAGCACCTAGGAGCAGCGCCAGCAGAAAGACTCCAGTACCATGAATGAGTCAGCCCGAGCATCAGAAGGCCCCAGCAGAAGCAAAGTCAGGGCGGCTGCCGATACTGAGGCCAACGTCGTGTCGGGGATGGTGGCCCTGTCCTTCTTGCCAGGGCTGGCAGCAGATGGGCACAGCGCTTTCCTCTTGCTTCCCCATGGTTGTTGGGCTGGCTGGAGCTGTGTCTGGCAGCAGGTCTTTCCTCTGAATTGGTGACCTGTTTCGCGCAGTCTGCATCCTTTTATATCTGGTGGGGCTGATGCAATGCCATCACTCCCCGCATGCGCAGTGAACGCTTTTGCTCCGCTAGCGCATTCCGCTAGGCTTCCATGATGGCATCGCTCCATCCGCTAGGCATCCGGCTCTGCATCCGTTCCTATCCGTTGCGCTGTCCGCTTCGCTGTCCTCCCCCGGAAAGCCCTGCGAGTGCCATCCGCCTTCCATCTGCTTCATTCCGCTAGCTTCCGTGGAGGCATCTGCTTAACATCCTGCTACTTCCCTCCCCCCCCGTTCCATTCCTTTCCGTTGTTGTCCGCTCTGCTTTATGCAAAATTCGGGGCACTTGTTGAGAGCGGATAAACAACGGATGGAATTATTTTCTCGGTTCACTTGTCCTTTTTACATACGTTTTTGTATCGTCGGCCTATGTGACAGGGCCCTTTTATATGGTGTTCCTAGTTTGATTGATTGCTTATTTGCTACCCTATGACTATCATTAAGTGTTGTACCTGAATGATTCTTGACTCTTGACCAAATGTATTCTTTTCCTTTTATGTACACTGAGAGCATTTGCACCAAGACAAATTCCTTGTGTGTTCCAATCACACTTGGCCAATAAGAATTCTATCCTATCGTTATCCTATCGTATCCTATCCTATGGTATCCATCCATCTCTCTCCCATCCATCCATCGCATCCCCTATTCTATTCTATTCTATTCTATTCTATTCTATTCTATTCTATTCTATTCTATTCTATTCTATTCTATTCTAGAAAGCTTCCAGGGATGAAACACTCACAACTTCTGAGGGCAAAGCTGTTCCATTGATTGATTGTTCTCACTGTCCGAAAGTCTCTCCTTATTTCCAGGTTAAATCTCTCCTTGTTCTATTTCTATCCATTGTTCCTTGTCTGGCCTTCAGATGCTTTGGAAAATAGATTGACCCCTTCCTCCCTGTGGCAGCCCGTCAAATATTGGAAGACTGCTATCATGTCTCCCCTGGTTCTTCTCTTCATTAGTCTAGCCATTTCCTAATGGTGAGAGCAATTAACCAGTGGAACAGCTTGCCTTCAGAAGTTGTGGGATGCTCCATCACTAGAGGCTTTCAAAAAGAGACTGGACAATAATTTACCTAATGGCATAGGATCTCCTGCTCGAACAGGGGATTGGACTAGAAGATCTCCAAGATCCCTTCCAACTCTATTGTTCTATTTTCTAGCACTGGGGACCAGAGACACACGTAACTCTAAGCAGTTTCTACATCTATTGTGAAAGTGAGAGTTTCATTTTACAGCCAAATTTCCCATTTCCTACATTTGCAATGTGCCCCCAGCCATACAAATCATCAAGGAAACCGTACTTGCCCTGGTGCAGGAAATATTCTCTTATTAAAAGAGGCACTCTTTTATTTTATGAGGCTGTAATTCAGATGCCACGAATCTCATACTGGAAAACCCTGTGGGCTTTCACTGAAATATTCATTTAATTAACTCCAAGCAGTTTGATTCTTGGAGTACTGGATTAAATTAACATGATTAAGCCCAAACCAGAAAGGTCCCGAAAAAAAAAGCTCTCATCGCACTCCTTAGCTAACTAGTCCTGTGCATTGCCTGCTTGGTTTATGGCCAGTGCCTCCCCATCAAAACCTTTTGAAATTGTTCAACTAAATTCACATTTCAAATGAAAATTGGTTCTCCAGTGTTGGGACACATCTGTATAGTTTTCTTAGTTACAATACAGAAATGGCTTATTACTCAAAGGTGGGATTCAAAAATCCCAGCAACTGGTTTGCTGCCCAGTTGCTTGGTGAGCACAGTGAGTGTGGCCTACTGGAACTTTCAGGAGGGCTGCTTTTCACCTTCCTAAGGGTCTGGAGGCTTCCCTCAGGCCTCTGGGGGGGCAAAAATGGTATCTCCCAAGCTCTGGAGGCTCTCCAGAAGCCGGAAACGTTTCGTGTCTTCTGGTTTCCGGTAGGGCCATTTTTCACCTTCCTAAGGGTCTAGAGGCTTTCCTCAGGTCTCTGGGAGGGCAAAAATGGCCTCCCCTGAGCTCTGGAGGCTCTCCAGAAGCCGGAAACAGGCCCGTTTTGTGACTTCTGGTTTCCGGTAGTGTTCTGTTTGGAAATAAGGTGTGCGAGACTGGGTTCCAACAAACAACTCTTTATTAAAACAGTATAGTGACTTGTAATGGAACATTTACCCAAGCCGCGGGACAGCCCTTCTTATAGCGGCTTGCTCACGGCTTGTGGCCAATGACAGTTGTTCAAGTGTTCCTGCCGTTAGGCAGGCCAATCGGAATGGCGCTTAACTGACCAACATCGAAAACCGGCCTATTCGGCCAATCAGTTTAAGATATTTGGAGTCTACCAAGTTCTAAACACAACACCCCTCCCCCTTTGTGTTTCATCCAATGTGCATAATGTCATGCAGGTAGGTAGGGCTTTTGGGGGTCCTAACTGACGCTGCTCAGCTCAGTCTCAGCATGGTCCCTCAAACGGTTTCGGTACAGGATCGCTTTCTCTCCGTGTCTCTCCATGGAACCTCCTAGAAGGGTGAGTCAGCCTTGCCGCTCCTGCCTGAGTTTCTCGGCTGGTCAAGCTGGCTTAGGCTGTGTCTCCTTCCAGGAAGGCCTCACCTCGCTCCTCCTGCTCCCGGTCTTCTTCTCTTTATGTCATCTATGGGTAAGCGCCCTTTTTGTTTCATTTGGGATTCTAGTTCGGGTTTCTGTAGTGATTGTTGTCATGTTACTGGAGGTTTGTCTCTCCCTTTTTTAATTTTTTGTGTTTCCCCCCCTCCTCGGTTGTTTTTGGCTTGTTTATTGGTGTCTGCGGCAGTGGTGTAGTTTTGCGGTCCAATGTTACGAGAGCGAAGCTGGTCGATGTGCCGCTTCCATGTTCTGCTGTCGTCTAGTGCAAGTTGGTATGACCAGGGCTCTGTGATTTAGGTAACTGTGGCTGGAAGCCATAATGGGGTCCCGGTAAGGTTCTTAACTAAGACTAAATCGCCGATATCAAAGGAACGATATTTACTGGAGGAGTCGGGGGTTTTGTCACACATATAGGTGGGATGTAGTTTATCAAGATAGAAACGCAATTTTCTACCCATGAGGAGTTCTGCTGGGCTTTTGTTAGTGGTTGTACTCAGGGTGATATGTTGAATAGTTTAATAGTTTTTAAGTTTATCTGGACGTCCCCGCCATGTCCATTTTTTCTAGGGCCCCCTTAGTATAACGAACCATGCATTCAGCCCATCTATTAGAAGCCAGATGAGACCGGCGCTGTCCAGGGCATGTCGGATGCCCTGTGCAGCAAGTAATTGCTTCGAAAGCTAAAGCAGTAAACTAGGCCCACATTGTCCAAGACTACTACATCTGGGCAACATGTGGAAAAAGTTTGTTTAACTTGTTTTATGACTGCTTCCATAGTAGTGGACACGCATAAGGATAACCTCTAACCAGTTCGAGTAGGCGAAATTTTGAAACGATTACAAAAATATGGTATTCCGCTTTCATTGGCCCAGCAAAGTCAATATGCAGTCTCGACCATGGGGCCTCTGGGAGTTTCCCATTCCATGACTGGTGCCAGTAGGGGGTAGGCCTCGATTTTTGGCCAGTCATGGCATGTAGCCACCCAATGTTCAATGTCTTTGTCCAGCCCTGGCCACCAGAGGTAAACTCCTGGCCAGGGCTTTCCTTTTGACTATGCCTGGGTGTCCCTCATGCAACATGCACAACACTTCTTCCTGTAACTTTTTGGGGATTACCAACCTGTCCCGCCACAGTATACAGCCTTTTTCAATAGACAGTTCAGTCTGTCATTTGCGAAAGGTCCGCGAGTACCGCAGCGCGCACGCGTCGCTGGTCAGACTGCAGGGATCCGACTAAAGGCGGTTAGGCGTCCGCCGGACGTAGGCTAGCGGCCCCGCCGCGCGCCCCCCACCTCCCGGATCCCCCATAGATGCGTCGCGCCGCGACCTGACCGTGGCGAGTAGATTTCGCGCCGCGCCGCGGACCTCGTTATCTGTGGGCGCATCTACCTCGGTGCGCGCGGATGACCCATACTCCAGTGCGCTGACTGTAAGGCTGCTCCTCGCCTGCTGACAGCCTACGTCTCACGGCGGACTGCGCGCGGAGGGCGCCGCGACCAGAGGCACGACCATCCGCCGCCAGGCGACGTTCCGGACGGCGATCGGATTCCAATCGTGGTGCGTGCACTGAAGTAACGACATGTCTCGCGGCTACGTGGCAGGCGTGCGGCTGAGTCGACGACGGCGAGACACGTGCTGTCGTCGCCATCGCAGCCGGCCCAGAGGGCACGCTAGAATCTGCGCTGCTTGAGCTAGCGGCGATCTAGAGATAGGTGCATGCCAGGTCAGTGAGGGAATCAGGGGTGGTTGCGGCGGCGGAGTCTTAGCCGCGAGAGCCGTGGGGACATGGGCACGGTTTAAGTTAACGCGAGCACATATAGTAGGACGCCGGGTCGTGCCTGCAGGCGCCGGATGGGCGGAACCGCGTGTGGCGTGCTGCCGAGGGCGGTTCGGTTTCGCCGCCGCATACGCCTGGTGGAGAGCCCGTACCGCGGGGAAGTTGGTGCAGAGCATTCCGCCGTCAGGGTGGAGGAGACCCGGATACGTCTTGCGGACGGCAGCGCGTGTGCGGAATGGTTCGTAAGACTGTTACCGGCTGCTGAGTCTCGCAGGCCCGTTCGCGTTGTGGCTGTTTCGCCGCGGAGGGGGCGATGTGCAAGAGAAGGCGCGTCGGCTATTTGCAAAAGTCTGCGCTCCTGATTCTGCATAGCCGGCCGAGCCTTAACCCGTAGCCCGAAACGTTTTCACGGATTTGAGGCTGTCAGCGGGTCTTTCGTGGGTAGCTTTAGCGGAGCATCTCTTGCGCAGAGTTAGTGGCAGATTCGGCCAATGACTCGATTTGGAGAGTGGAGAGACGGTGGGAGCTGGGTCGCCTTCTATGTTGGGCAGTGGGGAATGGCTCAAGGCATCCGCATGCGGTGATGGTCTTTCCTGGCTGATGGATGAGGGTGTGTAATTGTATGCAGCGAGGAATTCTGACCACCTCATTATACTTTGGTGACAGAATGTTTGGGGTTGGTTTGTTCCTGCTAGACTCCCTAGCAGGGGTTTGTGGTCAGTCATAATTGAAAATATCCTACCATATAGGTAGTTCATGGAATCTTTTGATGCCCTGCAATGATTGCGAGGCTTACTTGGTTGAGTTGCTGTATTTCCTTTCAGATTTTGGTAGTATTTTGGAATAGAAGGTGATTGGTGCCTCTCTGCCCGTCTGGTAGCCAGGATGTGTGCCAATTCCAAAAGCAATGCATCACAGGTGACCGTCAATGGCAAAGTGCTTGCTGTACTGAATCAAAACGTGTTAGAAGTTAATAAGTCCTTAATGTTCTGGAATGCTGCTTATTCCCGGTGGCCCCATTTCCATGTTTTTTTTTAATCTAAACAGTCGATGTAAAGGTTCTGCTACGTTGCTTTTTTTTGGCAGGAAGACATTGGAGAAATTAATGAGACCTAAGAATGCTTGTAAGTCAGTTTTGTTCTTAGGTCTGGTGCGTCTTTGATTGCCTTTGTCTTCTTTTCAGTGGGGATGTATCCCTTGCTCATCTATAAGGGTAGCCTAAAAATTTGAACCTGATCAGTGCTAGTTTACAATTTTTCTCTTTTGACTTTAAACCTGCTTCTCTGAATCCTTCGAAAACTTCTTTTAGTCTATTTTCTAATTCTTGTGCATTTTTTGCTGATACTAATACATCATCAAAAATAGGGGACAACTCCTTTGATTCCATTTAGAAGAGCAGCCCCATGAGGCTTTGAGAACGCCCGGGGCACGCTAACAGCAAATTGAAGTCGGTTGCACTTGAATGCCCCTCTGTGCGTGACTATAGTCTGGTGCCTCTGCAGTCTTGGGGTCAACTGGTAGCTGTTAAATAGGCTTGTGTGCGAGATCAAGTTTTGCAAAAATTTTCCTCCCCCTAATGAGTGCAATAGGTTTGCACTATCTGGTACTGCGGTACGCGCTTTGTTGGAGTGCATGATTTAGGGTTGCCTTATGAGTCTCCACAGATGCGCACTGACCCATCTGGTTTGACAGGAGTCATGATGGGTGTTTCCAACCTGGCATGGTTGATTGGCTCACACCCCTTTGTGCGATGAGTTTGTTAAGCTGCTCATCTATTTTTGGCTTTAAGGCAAGGGAAATGCATATCTGGCTTTGAGGCTTGATGGGCAGGCTACCTTTAGGTCTTTGGTGAATGATATGTGGGGTCCTCTGTACTTGCCTAGGGTTCCGTCGAAATACATCCTGGAACTCTTGCAACAGGCTCTCTTCCCAGTTGGCCGTAACGATGCTGTTGATCCCGGTCACTCCGATTCCCAGAGGTGCGAACCATTTGATTCCCAGCAGGCTAGTGAGGGCGATCACGGTCGACGATTGTCAGAGGCAGCACTTCAGCATGGGTTTTTAAATTCTACTAGGAAATGTCCAAGGCCCACTACCGGGACTCGGTTTCCCTGGTAGTCTTTTATTATCAATTTTTGCTGTTCCAGTTCTCTTTGCTTGATGTCTGGTATCAGGTTTCTGATAGTGTTCCAAGATACCATTGACAAGGTATGATCCCAGAGTTCTACTTCCATCTTCACCATTCGAGGGCTTTCCTTCGATTTTCACATTTATCCAGACTTTTTTTGCATTTGGCTACCCTGTCATTTCCGATGGTTATTGTTTTGGTGTGTTTCTTCTCTGTCATTTCATTCACCAGTTTCTGCTCTCTCAGCTCCATCTGCTTCCGGCTTGTCTCTCTTGCATTTCTGGTGGTGTGGTGGTGGTGTGCTGCCGTGTTCTTTTTGGACTATAGCTCTTTTTGTTCCAGCAGGACCCTTGCAATGTGCCCCGCGTTTTTCACAACATCTGCAAATGGCATCTAAGAACCTGTATTCTGAACGCGGGTGATTTCCTCCTATCGCAGCACACTGGAATTCTTGGCCTGCTTCTTCCTTTTTCCTGCCATTTTCTTTCCAACTGAAGCCTATGTATGTCTTCATTGTCGTCATCAGTGTCGCTCGGGTAGGTCGAGATCTTCATGGTGGGGCGTCGCGCTGTGGGCTGTTTCTTGCTTCCTTCTGCCCTCTTTTCTCTGGGTTGATTCGCGAGGAGGATCTGGATAGAGTTCATTTGCACATAGTGGCTGCAGATTTCTTGGCTGCTTCACGCGGGGCGTAGGCTTCTGCGATGCCTCAGGGCCACTGTGATATTAGGACTGTTTAGCAACTTTGCTTTGGAGTGTAGCGTCCTTCAATCCACGGACCACATGGTCTCTCATGGCCTCACTCCAGTGTTCTTGGAACTCGCAGGCTCCTCCAATGTTATCTTAGGGCTGCTACGAAATCACGATGCTCTCATCTTCCCATTGGTCTCGTTTATAAAAAATTCGTGCCTTTTGATCAGTGTTGGAGACCACAGGTGTGTATGGGCTCATAGCATTCTGTTCAGTTCAGGCCATGCCATCTGCTTAACATCTCTTGGTTTAGCTAGTGCCTTGGCCTCTTTTGAAAATGGCTGGCAACACAGTGCATGAGAAATACAGCTCTCTTCAATTATCTTCCTGTAGCTCGTTGCTTTCTAAGAACATCAGAAAGCGGTCAATGTACGACTCCCAATCTTCTTCGGCTGGGTTGAACGGTGAGGCGGCGCATTGTTACTGGCCATCTCTCGGTCGCTCGGTTCTGGTTGCCGTGTGCTTCGGTCTCGCTCTTCTACGGGACGATCCCCGCTACGCTCTCTTGCAGACGCTCAGTGGGTTCGTGATTCTGGAAATCAAGTGCGGCGAGATCTTGGGTCCGAACAAGACAGCTCTTTATTAAAACAGTATAGTGACTTGTAATGGAACATTTACCCAAGTCGCGGCAGCCCTTCTTATAGTGGCTTGCTCGTGGCTTGTGACCAATGACAGTTGTTCAAGTGTTCCCGCCATCAGGTGGGCCAATTGGAATGGCGCTTAACTGACCAATCTGAGAACGGCCTATTCGGCCAATCAGTTGAAGATATTTGGAGTCTACCAAGTTCTATACACAACAGGTATGGTCATTTTTCACCTTCCTAAAGGTCTAGAGGCTTCCCTTGGGCTTCTGGGAGGGTGAAAACAGCTTCCTCTGGATTTGCAGAGTCAACATACTGCCCCCAACAATCTGGGTCCTCATTTTACTGACCTCAGAAGGCTGGAAGGCTCATCTAATTGTGATTTTGCCTAGATAGGTACCGATGAGAAGCAACATCATTCTGAAGAACTACATTACCAACTTATGGATTCATATATTAGGAACAATTGGAGTTGGGTAGCTAATAAATTTAACAATAACAACAACTATCTTGTTGTTTCCCTTGAAAAAGCCAGACTGCCACTGAGACAAAGAGGAATGTGGCCAAATATTCCATTTTTACTATACTCCAGGATGGTAACTATATTTGGCAGTTGACAGTGGGAAAGGTCATTCAGAATTTATACACAGCTGGTATAAATATTCCTTTGTGCTGGCAAAAGATAAGGCTTGATTTCTGCTTGTCTGTCTCAAACCCTCAGTGTTTCATTGCTAACAAATGCTTCTTTACATTCTCAGAATTCCTGCACTGCCAACTAGACAAGGAAATAATTTCTGATCTCAGAGCCAGTTTAGTGTATTGGTTAAGGTACCATACAAGAAACTATTCCTGCTTTGGCATGAAAGACAGCTGGGTGACTTTGGGCCAATCACCAGAAGACTGTGAGTTCTAGTCCCGCCTTAGATATGAAAGCCAGCTGACTTTGGGCCAATCACCAGAAGACTGTGAGTTCTAGTCCCGCCTTAGACATGAAAGCCAGCTGACTTTGGGCCAATCACCAGAAGACTGTGAGTTCTAGTCCTTCCAGCTGGGTGATCTTGGGCCAGTCACTCTCTCTATGACCTAAAACATGATCTGCTCTTTACACAAGTCTTAAAAAAAGACAAGAGAACCCAGCTAAACAGATGAATTGAGAAACATTACACGTGTTCATTTATGTACAGCTAGTCCTCGACTTATGACCACAATTGAGTCTCAAATATTTGTTGCTAGGTGAAACATTTGTTAAGTGAATTTTGCCTCTGTTTTACTACCTTTCTTGCCGCAGTTGTTAAGTGAATCACTGCAGCTGTTAAGTTAATAAGATGGTTGTTCGGTGAAACTGGTTTTCTCATTGACTATGATTGTCAGAAGGTCGCAAAAGGGGATCATATAACCACAGGACACTGTGACTGTCATAAATATGAATCAATTGCCAAGCATCTGAATTTTGATCAGGTGACCATAGGAATGCTGCAATGGTTGTAAGTGTGAAAAACAGCCACAAGTCACTTTTTTTTTACTCCTGTTGTGACTTCAAATGGTCACTAAATGAATTGTTGTAAGTTGAGGACTACCTGTACTGAGAAAAAAATAATTTGAGGCTTTCAGGAAGTGTTAGAACTCAAATTCCCAGATTGTTATGAGCCAGCCGTGTGCAGCAGCCTCCAAAAAAGCAAATGCAACCCTACACTGCATTAACAGAGGGATACAATTGAGATCAAGTGAGGTACTAATACCACTCTATAAAGCCTTAGTAAGACCACACCT
>BHFT01007170.1:2122-19424 GCA_004320025.1 Laticauda laticaudata
AAAAAAAAAAAAACACTCCTGTCTGAACTAGGTTACTACCACCCCTGGAAAAACCCTAGCCTTGTACTTCATAGAAGTTGGTTAGAAGAAGCCAAAAAAACTTAATATATCAATACCCCATTTTTGACCCTCTTCTTTTTTCTTTTTCTCTCTTGTTGCACACCTAGCTGTAATTTTTAAAAAAGGTTTTTGAATGCTGTTATGGACAGAATGCAATGGGACATATTATTTCTTAGTTGGGGCATATTGCTGGAACCTCTCACATATCTTGCCATATTCTTTCATATGTGACATATTCTTTCACTGCATGTAGTGTCAGCAAATTAGCAGCTAGGTGATAACACCCAACAAACCTTGACTGAACTCGAAAAGGTCTGTGGCTTGGATGAGAGAACACTGTAAATCCCAAAGCTTTGAAAACACTGTAAAATCACAAGGCCATGAGTGAGATAGGGAAGCTGAAAAATGGGCAGTAGCAAATTCCCATATGTATTCTAGGTGGAGTTGCAGATGAAACCACCACAAGCCGAGCTCAACCTGAAGGAGGTTTTGCAAGTCACATCAATTCTTGTAGAGAGGAGTTCCTCTTGGTCTGTGGGTGGATGGGAGGATTATTCCTTAATATATGGGAAGGAAAGGTCAAAAGCAAAGGTACTGAGACAAATAAACCATTATATGAACAATGTCCAGGTATCAATTGCTCCTCTTGCTGGAAAAAAATAAAATAAAGTAAATTTCAGCCTGTTACAATGCACACATAGGAGATAAATGCTTTAATACTTTAACCTTGGCTCTGCTCTACAACTGGCACGAGTTTTATAGTTTGCACTTGCTGGTTTTCTTCATATCAATTGCTGTTCTAGCAGCTACAATAAAACAGCTGTGCCCTTGCGTTTCAGCTTATGAGCTTTCTACTTCCAGTGTCAGACTGCGTGAAGGCTAATGACATAATGGGCTGTGGAGAAATTTAAGGCAGGTCTTTCATTTGCATGGAGTACATATTGCAGTCCAAATCCCTTGGTGTCCTCTGCTTCTAAGGCAGAGGGAGGTCACGTTAAACTCACTCCAAACATATCTAACTTCAACACATGCTCTGGAGGAATTATTTTGGCACAGAATGGCTTTCGAATCAGAATAAGCTCTGGAGTCTACATATTACTGATCATTTTTCATAGCACACTTTGTAGGTGGCAGATGCAGCTCTGACAGCCGCTGTGTAGGATAAACAGGCAGAAGACTAGCAAAGCGCATCTGGGAACACCAACTAGTAGTTGGAAGACATGATGAAAACTCCTTAATTGTTCATGGACAGACTCAACCAGAGTTTTGACTGGAAAAATGTGACCCCCATTTTGCTTCTCATCCAAGAAGCTTCAGAGCTGAAGAAGCTTCTTGCAGGAGAAGTTAGACATCTTCAAAGAAAAACCAGAAAATCCCGTTGCCTCTTGAAAAAGCCCCTATGGGACAACCCTGACTGGATGGCAGAGAATCTCCATAGACATCTGGAAAACTGTGAGCATCCTAGACCAAGCCAAGTCCAAAAATGCCAGGGAATTCCTGGAGGGCTGGCTCTCAGACAAATCAGCCATCAACAGGCACATAGAGATAAACAACATCTACACACTACTCAGAAGAGACAATCCACAAGCCCAAATCAAACAATGAGACCAAACACCTTCTCACCAGCAATCAACACTTAAATTTGTAAGTTAACACCAAGGTTAACACTAGACAAACAGTCAAGAAGCAAACATTACCCCAATCAAGGAACTACCAAGGTAGACATTCAAGCTAGTAGTAAACAGCCTAATGAAGGATCCATCATGAACACCCCCACCAACACTGACAGGGCAAGCCAGTACTATATATAAAGAGAGCAAACCCCACCCCCTTCTAGCACTGATGATGTTGCCTTTTCGGGTAATGAAACATCTGTAAGAAAACAACCAAGTTCAGAGGGCACCACGGAGCCCACAGAGACATTTCCCCCTTTTCATTCTGATTGAAGAACATTGCAAATATTCAACTCAAGGAGAGGGTTGCGAAATAGCACAATAGCAATAGCACTTAGACTTATATACCACTTCATAATGTTTTACAGCCCTCTCTGAGCTGTTTTACACAGTCAGCATATTGTCCCAATCTGGGACCTCATATTACTGACCTCGGAAGGACAGAAGGCTGAGTCAACCTTCAGCCGATCAGGATCGAACTGCCTAACTGCTGGCAGCTGTCTGCCAGCAGAAGTAACTGCTGGAAGCTGTCTGTCAGCCTGCAACACTTCATTCTAACTACTGCACCACCTCTTGAATAATAGTGTTGCAAAAATGACTAGATCTTATTTGCAAAACCATTATTTTTATATTTCACAAGCCTATTGCCCATATTTTAATCCAAACATGTTTTTCAATAATAAACAGAAGTGTATGTGTGTGTGTGTGTGTGTGAATTTGTGATGAGAAAATATGAGAAAACGGAAGATAAGAACAGCAATACAGCCCTACTACATGATTTTTAGGGCTAAGACAATGCTATGAGAATTGAACATGATGAGAACAGCAAGAAGGAAATTTCTTTATCAGCAGGATTTAGTCATTATACTATATGTCCTATGTTATCTTATACTTTTATACTAATATCTTGTATCTTCGTGCTTCATGTATGTATGATTATGGCAGAATCACACACTATCAATCTGTCTTTTGTATCTAAGTGCTGAGTGGCTGTTCCAACTCCATGATCACTACCAAAATATCAGTCCAGATTCCAGGGTTTCTATCAATATTGATAACCTTTTTCAAAATGTTGTGTATTTGAGAATATAAATGAAATGGAAATGGGCTGGTCATGTAATAAGAACCACTGAGGGCTGGTGGACCAAGGCAATCCTAGAATGGATCCCACTTGATCAAAAGTGTTCAGGAAAGAGACTTAAAACAAGATGGAGCGAAGACATCAGCAAGTATGGTGGGCCCAACTGGCCAAAGAAAGCTCAGGACTGTATTAGTTGGAAACTTGCGGAAGAGGCCTTCCTCCTGCATGTCAGGATTCCGGCAGTTCCCCCAATGAAATAATGAGTCTCAAGCCAAACGTCCAAAACTAAGCAGGATTTATTGGGAGTTAACATGTTGGCACTACCTGAGGCACATAATTCATTGTCACCCTTGAGCCTGGTTTTCCCCCACCCCCTGGGTGTATCGTCATTCATATTCTCCTATGGGACATGTCCATAGCCAAGAGTCATCAATCATGCTCTCCAGTTATATTTTTGCACAGCAGAAACTTCAGTCACCTAGTTGCTATCTCTGAAAAACTACGTATGGAATGCCTTTCGATTTCCAAGCTGATGCACTGCTCTTTCAAACCCCTTTCCCCCCTCCCTCTCTGTTGGCAACTATAAAATGGCCATAGAAATGTTTTATGAATTGACACACTGCAATGGATAGACAAGGGCTAGAATGATGATGATGATGATGATGATGATGATGATGCAAATTGCAACTTGACAGTCATTGGTGAACTCACCTCAACTGCTAGTTGGACATCTAGAATGTTAAGCTGCAAATCATTTTAACAGACAGAAAGAAAAGGTTTAACAGAAATTTCACTGCCTGGATTTCAGATGCAATGGATTAAATCTGAATTTGGAATTTGCCTCTGAAATTGCAGACAAGTCTCTTTGTGAAGTCTCTCTGGGCAACTGACATCATTGATATCATTTGCCCAAGATGTAATTGACTGATTTTTGCATTATTTTATATCAATTTGATGCAATTTGGGCAAATGGATGGAGGAGATTGAACAATGCAAACTACATAAACCGCATTAATTATGAAGCGTAATCTCAGATTGATAGGCAATTTGGTTTAATGGATTGCTTTTCCCTGCCAAAGGTCCTTAGACTCACATTTTGGCTGCATCCCTCTTCCACTTCCCACCTGTCAGCTATGGTGTGACAGTCCTTAAGTGCACATCTCACATATATTTAGATGGATGTCATTCCTTTATTTTTTCACTGCTAACATTTGCATGAGGAAATGTATTTCTCTTTGTAGGCAATTTGTGCTGAATTGGAGCAATCAGTAGTTTATATGAAGAGTGTTCCAGGGCTGATATTGCATAAATAACACAGTACTTTAGAGCCAACCCTTGCAATAAAGACAGCATATATCTCAAATAGAATAGTCTTATATTAGAAATAATGCCATCCATGAATATTAAGCTGCAATCAAAATCAGTTACCTTTTTCAAACAGCAGCTGTATAACCTAAACTACTGTTATTATATTCCTGGAGATAGAGAGATGTTTCCTTCAGTGGAAACACACTCACGCACAACCTTTTTTTTTTTCATTCTAAAACAAGTATTATGGAATGTTCTTGGGAGCAGAGAGAAGCATGTTCTCTCATGTTTTCATCTTTTCCCTCACTGTAGAATACCAGAAAAAGAGAAAGCTTATTTTTTTAGGTTATATATTCATCACCCTTCACCACAAATAATTCTTAACTCAGAAAAGCACCACAAACATCCACTTAGCCTGCATGTGTTGTGAAGACAACCAAACCAGAAACCTGAGGATTCTATGTCTCTTCAGTTGTTAATCCACAACTTATCCTGTTCATTAAGGCTCTGTTTTACATAAGGGTTGTTGGTTTTAAATAGGTCTCCCTTCTGGAACAGTATTTAAGAAAGACCTCTTAAGTTGAGCCCTACTAGATGTTTTGTGTTGGAGAAGACTCTTGAGAAAGCATTGGACTACAAGGAGACCCAATCAGTCAATCCTTAAGGGAATCAACCCTGATTGTTCTTTGGAAAGACAGATCCTGAAGCTGAAGATGTAATACTTTGGCCAACAAATGAGAAGAGAGGACTCCTTAGAGAAGACCTTGATGTTGGGAAAGTTGGAAGGCAAAAGGAGAAGGGGACAGAAGAGGAGGAAATGGTCAGATGGTGTCACTGACACAATGAACATGAATTTGAGCAAACTCTGGGAGACAGAGGAGGATGGGGGGCACTGGTGTGTTGTGGTCCATGGGGTCACAAAAGTTGGACATGACTTAGAGACTTAATAACTATGCACAACAAATATATTTTGGGCTGAAATCCTCATAAACCAGTTTGATCAAGGATGATAGGGATCATGATCCAAAGTTTCTATGTCAGGGAAATCTACTTCTGAGCTATGAGTACCAGAAGCTGTAACCCCAAGCAACAATTATTTTATTATAATTCTTATAAGGATTATTAATTTTTTGACAGGACAAAAAGCTTTTTCCTGATCCATCCAGTTGCTTTGATTCAGTTAATCACAAGGACTTCCTTGCATGCCCTAATTGCAAACTGGATTTTGCGTAATTTCATAGTTGAAAGGAACTAAAAAAATGGAGTGATGCCAGTCACTCGTATGTTCATCCAGGAGATGAACAAGAGGTCCAAGAAGAAGAATTTATGCTTTTGCAAAAGGAGAAAAATCTAGAGGAGCTTCAGGTCCAATTCTTTGGAAGAAAGAAGCAGAAGTAACCAAAGCCACAGTCAGAAAGAGGGGGTAGATGATTTCTCAGTCATAACCTATTTTTCATCTGGGGCTTAAATTATGCAACTTCTCACAGACCAGTAGCATGGTTAGCTTATCTTCAAGGGGAACTGCTGTTATGAGGCAAATGATGTAAAACATGAGGGACTCAAGATGATGTGAAGTCTCTATGCAAATCTGTTCCCTTTGGAGATATCCATTCGTTTGTAGTGAGATCTAGGCTTTCCAATACTAAATTATGCATACAAGAACTGATTTGCCATTGTGGTACCCCATCCTGGGAATAGAAGACAAAACAAAGGGAATTTCTTTTTTCTTCAATTAGAACATTTTCTAATTCACAAAACAAACAATATTAGTTGATGAGTTTCCAGATGCTCAGCCAGATTTGTGGGGAGAGGGTAAGAAAGGGTGCTACTTACAGTTAGGACTTCCAAGAAAATACTAGTTTGGATTCCAAGGCTGACATTGGATAGTACAGAGGACTCCAACTCTATATGTCTATCAAAACAGAGTAATAATAAATATGAGAATGCTAGGTATACAATTGGCATCTGCCCCCAAATGGAAATACACATGTCTGAAAGACAACAGAATGCTTAAGCAGGAAACTCTATATCATTCCAGACAAGTGGCTGTCTAATTTCTTCTTAAAAGTTTCCCATGATGGAGCACCCAAAACATCTGAAGATAAGGAGGTCTTCTAGTCCAACCCTCTATTCAAGCAGGACATTCTATACCATTTCAGAAAAAATGACTATCCAATATCTTATTGAAAGACTCCAGTGATGGAGCAATCACGACTTCTGGTGGCAGGCTGTTCCACTGATTGATTTTTCTCACTGTCAGAAAATTTCTCCATAGTTCCTGGTTGGATCTTTCCTTGATAAGTGATAAATTTGCACTCAGTTTCTTCACAACTAAGGACTCTTCAGGATTCAGCCCTTAGAAATGAAGAACAGTTAGAGGAACTGGGCATGGCCACTCTCGAGAAAATAAAAACTAGGGGTGACATGATAGTAGTATTTGAGGGGCTGTCACAAAGAGGAGGGGTTCAATTTATTTTCCAAAGCCCCTGAAGGCAGGACAAGAAACAACGAATGGAAACTAATCAAGGAGGGAAACAATCTGGAATTCAGGAGGAATTTCCTAACAATGAGAACAATCAACCAGTGGAACAGCTGGCCTTCAGAAGTTGCTCCATCCCTGGAGGTTTTTAAGAAGAGACTGAAATATCTGAACTGGTATAGGATCTTCTGCTTAAGAAGGAGGTTGGGCTAGAAGATTTCCAAGGTCCCTTCCATCTCTATTCTGATTGAAATAAGATCTCCAGTAATCCATTCTTTGGACCACAATGAATTTTAACATGGATATAATGGAAAGTACAACAGGCCAGACAATCTTGCAAAAAGTCATATTCAAGCCATATTATCCAAACAGATAATAATGTCAACATCTATTTTATAAATTTAGTTAATTTTTTTTTTAAGGCAATACTAGAAAGGTATAGGTTGCCACTTTAATAGTCACGACTGTTTTGACCTTTGTAAGTTTGTTTTGTTTTTATAACTTTTGTAGTTTTACTGCCCAAAGACTTGTATTTTAATTGTTTTAAACTGGTCTCCTTCGCTGAAAGTTATTACAATGTTTGTTGTTATTAAATCATGGGGCACTATCCATTTTGTCTTTCTCTAAAATAAGAGTCAACCTAGCAAGCTTCTGACTGGATGCAATAAAGCTTTCAGAGTCTGTTTTTGGAAGATTTGAGTTGTCATCCAACTTTCTGGAGTTTAAAATATCTTCCCTGTCAAGATTTTTAAGCAGCTCCCCTTTAATGTCAGCTTGGCATGTGTTGCTGCTGTGAGTTTCGGCTAGAGATAACTCTCACAAAAACCCTGAGTAGATGACTACCTTTGCAGAAAGCCAACTACGGGGAAATATGTTTATACAATCTTATCACAGCATCGGTGAAGCTTTCCCACCCAATCACTCTTCTGGGGAGTAATAGTTCAAATTTCAGGAGAAGGAAGGCAATATTCAGCAACCCAGACAGTTTAAACACTATTTACAGAGTTGTCTTCTCTTCAAAGTTCACTACCACTGAGAAAGACCACTTGCATCAAAGTAGCACACCACAAGCAGAGATTCCAAAAGAGAGTCAATCCACTCTCTCTCTGCTTCTGGGCCTCATCGACTTTCTCCACTGCCCCAAAATAACTGTATTCCTGCCAATTAATCCAGGTTAAGTAATTGGGGAGAGGAAATAATTACTAAGGCTTTGCAAATACTTAGTAAGGCCACACTTGGAATACTGCATCCAGTTTGGGTCACCCATTATAAAAAAAAAACGATGTTGAGATTTCGGAAAGAGTACAGAGAAGAGCAACAAAGATGATTAGGGGCCTGGAGGCTGAAACATATAAAGAATAGTTGCTGGAACTGAGTATGTCTAGTCTGATGAAAATAAGGATGAGGAGTGACTTGTTGGCAGTATATTCCAGTATTTGAAGGGCTGCCACAAAGAAGAGGGAGTCAAGCTATTCTCCAAAGCACCAGAAAGCAAGACAAGAAACAATGGATAGAAACTAATCAAGGAGAGAAGCAACCTAGAACTAAGGTGAATTTTTTTGACAATGAGGACAGTCCACCAGTGGAATAGCTTCTCTCCAGAAGCTGTAGGTGGTACAACACTGGAGGCTTTTAAGAAGAGATTGAACACAAACAACCATTTGTCTGACATGGTTTTGGGTCTTTTTCTTGAGCAGGGGAATGGACTAGAAGACCTCCAAAGTCCCTTCCAATTTTGTTCTTCTGGATATCTATGCAACAATGCTTCAGCTTTATCCTTAAGGAATAACAGATCTGTGATATTTACAAGCACCAGGAGAGGGGAGGATGCAGTGGCTATGAATGAAGGTATATGGAATTTGTAAGCTTTCAGTTCAGTTTCCCTCCCAGTTTTTAAACCTTCCAACTTCTTCCTTATTAGCAAGACAACAAACAGGTTACAAGAATGCCTAAAATAGAGGATGAACTATGTTTAGTCTCACAAGGAATTTTAACCATTCATTCTATTCATAGAAATAAATAAAACTTAATTTCCCGCTTCCTGGACCCACCCAATTAGGGAGGACAGCTTATTTCCCTTCATAAATATAAGTCAAAAATACTTCTTTTGTGCCTTCACAAGCTATTGAGAAGCATTCTTGCATTGTGGGTCACAGAGGATCCTGCAGCAAAATAAGATATTGATGTTCGCATGGATTGATTTCTTTCTTTTTACAGCAGAAGGAATACAAATGCAAGCAAAAGGATTGGCAACTCTTTTCCGTAACCACACTAAAGAAATCCAACTCCCAATCAATTTGCAGACAGAATGCAAACTTCAGGGCTGAGATACTGCAGTACACTCAGTCTCCTATGTTTCCTTTTACATTTTTTCTAAAAAAAATAATAATTGCCATCCGTGTCTCAGCAAAACCTACAGACAGCAGTGCAAGAAGAAATCTGAAATCAGCTGGTAAGGTATTCTAAAAATAATGACATCCATCGCAGTTTTTAATTAATGGATTTTTTTTAATGTTTTCTATGTTTCTAGAGTCATTGGATATGAGATGGAGGCAAAATAAATGTCTAAATAAACAAACAAATGAACAAACAAATAAATAAATAATAAAGTTTTGTCCAAGGCAACTGTAGCACTCCCTCAAAACTGGATGGATTATTGGGAGTGCTGGCGGGGTGTCACCTGGTGTGAATTTAGTTAAAAGCCATAAGGGATTTGTGCATTATGTTTCTGCCAATGTATCTCTGGGAGACAGAATTGTTTCCCCATTATGGGCTTTGTTGTTGATAAACATATTGTTCCAATGGCTCCTGGAGCAGGTAACAGGGTTATTCTGTTACTTATCTAACGGAATAAGTGTTGGAAGGGACCTTGGAGGTCTTCTAGCCCAATCCCTTGCTCAAGCAGGAGACCTGATACCAGGGCTGTCAAACTCCTGGCACATGGGTCAGAAGCATCATGTGCTGGCCACACCCACGTCCAGTTTAGCGAAGGGGAAAAAGTCCCAGTATGTCATGTGATGCTGCTGTGATGATGTGAGTTTGACACCCCTGCCCTCAACCATTTCAGACAAATCATTATCCAATCTCTTCTTAAAAACCTCCAGTGTGGAGCATTCATAACCTCTGGAGGCAAGTTGTTCCCCTGGTTCATTGTCCTCACTGTTAGGAAGTTTCTCCTCTCTTCTAGGTTGCTTCTCTCCTTGGTCAGTTTCCATCCAGTTTCCAGTTTCGATCCATTGCTTCTTGTCCTGCCCTCATGTGCTTTGGAGGCTTTGATGCTGTTAAACAGAGTTGTACCATTTAAAAAAAAAACCCAATACTTTGACACAAACACATCACATGCCTGGTGATGCATCAAATAAGGGTCTAGGAGCATGTTTGTTTCCTGGAGAAGGGGATAGTGTTTTAGGCATCTGTGACACTAGAACATCAGAGGAAATCTGCTGAATCATGGTACACTGAGCTCTGTTAAAGGGACAGCAAACTATGAAGGGGATGTGACTCATAACTCGCACACCACTTGCTTGCATACAAGCTGTTCTCACTCAGCTTGCACAGGGCCACCCTGTAGTACACAACTTCATCGGCTATTTATTGTTTTCTGTTGCCATTTCTCATTCCCAGAAGCAAAGAAACTGCTGCTGGGACCCAGCAGCGTTAAAAACAGAGAGTACCTTGTTACCTGCTGCCCTCTTCAGTTTAACCTGCCTGCTAGGAATGATGGGTAGGAGTTTGCTCTGAAACCATCCTAACTTCATGTCCAATTGCATTGTGTGAGGTTTTTCACCCTACAAGGGAGTTGATCTGCTCTGCATTCTGATTAGAACATCCCTACCCATCAAAATGATATTTAATGTGGAGAAAAGCAAGGGTTTACACTTAGGCAGGAAAAACCAAAAGATACAAGTATCGATTAGTTGAAACTTGGCTTAATGCCAGTTATTATGAGAGGGACCTTGGAGTCTTAGTGGACAATCACTTAAATATGAGCTAGCCATGTGTGTGTTGAGAACTCAATCAAAAAAGAAGAACTGACCTCTTCCCTGGTCCAACACCTCAAAGCCACAAGACATGAAATTGAATTTAAAAATACCAGAACTATCACCAAAACCAAACACTTCAATAAAAGAATAATCAGAGAATAAATGAGATGATACTCCCGCCTACCAACCATTTGGAAACCTGCCCTCATTAATAAATGAGTACCTAACATGAAGAATGACACCAGACCCACACCCACGAGTGTCACAAAAGATACCACCACACTTCCATGTAGAAAAAAGACTCACACCCACACAGAAAATGAGACACGATCAGGGACCAGAAGCCGTACCACAGCTGCACCACTACCCACTTCAAACCCCTCTGACCGATACAAGAGCAAACTGACACCCACCATGAAGATGTGGCATGACCATGAACACGAAGCCAAACAACAGGATCACAGATCACCAGCTAAAATCCCCAGCAACTAAGACTAACCTGAGCACAACCAAGCCCACACCTGAACAGAACACACCCCCAGACAATCAGAACACAGCCAACCCCCCTACCAAGCAAAACACAACCAAACCCCAACCAATGAGAACACAGTCAAGCCCCCACCCAATCAACAGGCTTCTGTATTGAGTTTGTATGTGGTCAGGGTCTCACAGCCGTTGGTTTTAATTTGAGGCTAGCCTATTATTGTGGCAGGATGTTTTTTTCTACATCCTGATTGGTTGGGAGTCTAAGTCTGTGTTTATTGGACTTGGAGTTTGTTTGATTGGTGTTTCTGGTTTCTTCTGTCTGTTTTGTGGCTTTGATTGGCTGGCAAACACTCTGCTCCTGCACTGGAGGCTTTCAGTGCAGCTTGGCTTCGTGTGAAAGGACGGCTATTAATCTATTTGGAAGCCAGGTTTCATTTGGGTGCCTGGTGGGGGGGTGTTTGAGCTGGAGGTATCAGAGGGAGTTGTTTTGTGCCCAGGTGTTTGCCTGGCTTGTGGTGTGAAGATCTTTCTATTTGAGAGTGCAGGCTCCACACCACAAGCCAGGCAAAATTGGAGTGCCCTATCAAATTCTGTATATGTCAACAGTGGTGTCCCCCAAGGCAGTGTTCTAGGACCAACTCTCTCTTACTCTACATAAATGACCTCTGTGATCATATCAAGGGCAACTGTGTTCCTTTCGCTGACAACGTAAAGCTATTCAACACTACAGACAATACTGCTACCATTCAAAAGACCTGGATATGTATCAGAATGGTCAATCAAATGGCAACTTTAAATTGCAACAAATAAATGCTGTCCTACATATTGGCAAAAAAATCAGAAATAAAAATACAGGCTGAATAGTCAAGACTTGTTGATGATCCAAACTCTGTCAAAGATCTTGGAGTACTCATCTCTAATGACCTAAGTGCTAGAGTCCACTGTAACTACATAGCCAAAAAGGCATTAATAGTTGTTAACCTAATCTTACGTAGCTTTTTTCTGGTAATATTACACTAATAACTAGAGCATACAAAATATTTGCTAGGCCAATACTTGAATACAGCTCATCAGTCTGGAACCCACATTGTGTATCTGATATTAACACAGTCGAGAAAGTCCAGAAATATTTCACAAGAAGAGTTCTCCACTCATCTACTTGTGCAGAATACCTTATGCCACCAGACTTGAAATTCTAGACCTAGAAAACCTAGAATTATGCCACCTTTGGTCTGATCTATGTATAGTATATAAAATCATACATTGCAATGTCCTACCTGTCAGTGAATACTTCAGCTTGAAACATAAAAACACACAAGAGCAAACAATAGTTACAAACTCAAGGTTAATCAAACCAAACTTGATTGCAGGAAATACGACTTCAGCAACAGAGTGGTCAATGTCTGAAATACTCTACCTGTCTCTGTGGTTTTTTTCCCCAGACCCCAAAAACTTTAACCTTAGACTGTCTACTATTGACCTCATCCTTTCCTAAGAGGCCTGTAGGGGGCATGCATAAGCGCACCCACTGACTACCGTCCCTGTCCTATTGTTTCATTTATTTTATTTTTTATTTTTATTTTTCTTATATGTATCCATGTATTCATAATTATGTTTTTACTTATACCTATTATCTTGTAAGCAATTGACAAACTAAATAAAATAAAATAAAATAAAATAAAATAAATAAAACAGATAGACCTAGTGGGCGGGCTTATCTTTAGCTCCTCTCTCATTGGCTGACTGCTCTGCCAATCAAGCAGCCCACAAGATGCATACATAAATTCTTCATTTAGTGTCCTTCCCATTATTCTAACAGCTGCCCTTCTCTGTCCCTCTGAAGTTCTCCCTGCCCTCCCCAGGGTATCTCTTTGCTTAAAACCCAGCCTTAATTCAATTGTTTGTTTTTGTTTGGTAGAAGCAAGTGAGCTTAGAAAAACCATCTCCTCCTCAAAGAGAGAAGAAATTTAGGGAAGCCAACCAAATCAGTCCGATAATGAAGCATATTTATACCTCAGGGGGTCCTTGATACTCTCAGAGTTTGGTTGTTCTCTTGCAGAAGTTTTATTACCCAAACTAGGTAACATCATCAGTGCTAACAGTGGCACTGGCTAGCACTCATGATGTTACCTAGTTGCACAATGAAACACCTGCAAAGAAAATAACCCAACCCAGAGAGCAGCAAGGGCCCCTCAAATCAGCCAGGTTAATCTCTGTCATTAGCTGAAGACATATTATCTTCAGTCTGCTTTAAATTCAGAGGAACTTGGCTTGTCTGCTAATTAATTTGAGCACATTGGGATATTGATATTTTCTTTCACCCATTTGATTTGGCTATCATGTTATATATTTTATAACTTTTGCTTGATTTTTTGACTGAATAAACATTCTTGGTTTTGCTATACAAACTTCTCTAACTTCTTGTAACCTTCTCTCATCCTACTCCCATGCTTGACCACTATTAAACTGGGTTAAACATGATCCATTATCTGAACATGCTGATGTTTTGGATTTAACTAGAGAGCCGAGACCTGGCTGAACATCTGGGACATATTAAAGCATGTCAGATTTGAGCCTGCAAAAGCTCTCCATGAATGGATAAGCCCTTTCTGCTACTCCTAAAGAAAATTCCATGCACCTAAGCAACCAAATGTGTCAGGATGACGGATGAACAATGAAAAACTTTGAATTTCTCCATGGTTTGTTCCTTAAAATAACACTGTTCCTTTGCAGGGGAAAAAAAATCACATGTCTGTAATTTTCCTTCAGAATTAATATAGTCATGATGCAGACAACCAATCCTGAGGCCATGTAAACATTCAGTGCACAATGTCTATCAAAATCAAGCCACCATTGTGCTCAAAAAATATTTCAGCTCCAACTTTCATAAAAAATAACAGTGCTTATTTTTTTAAGCTTGTTTTGAAAATAATTTAAGCTACAAATGTGAGAGACTAAGCATTAAAACATCTCTGTGTCTAAACAGGCAAAAGAATTACTGGAATATAATTATAACATGCTTTATCAATGAACTAATTAATGTTATTTGCTTCATGTTATCCAAATTCACAAAGGAAGCTGCCTAAAAACATTTGCCAAACATTTTGGGTCTGCTTTATAACTATTAGTCTAGGTTTGCCATTCTCTGATCAATATATGGTAATGTGCATGGACTAATGGAAGGAATGAAGTCCATTAAGCTCATGTTTTTGGGACCATTTCTATTTTAGGAACACCTTCTGGTCTTTCAATTAGTTTCGCAAGATCAGCCAGTCAGACTTTCTAAAATTGCAGGGAATAGCAAACTGAAGTGTTCACTGACATTTCATAGACTCTTCGAGAAAGAAAGAAACATTTTGACTGTTAAATCCAAAATCTCTGGCTCTGTGCAAGAATACAGATCTGAGCATTCAGAAAAGAAGGAATTCCTGCCTTGGTCTGGATGCATTCAAGGAAGGGAAGGTCACCATCTGTCTGCATTCTGATATTTCCACGATTCTGTTACAAAGGTGTTTTCTTGCAGTCCATCAGGATCTGCCTTCCAGTAATTTAAGACCCATCGCCCTGTGAGGTAGACTTTGGAACAGGACTTGATGTCCTTCTATATGACATCCATCTCACCATCCATTTTTTCCTGAAGGTTAGATATGCCATGTTCTCTTAGTCTCTAACCCTGAAACTTACTTTCCACCCTCTTAATCGCTCTTGTGGCCTTTCTCTTCAACACAATTCAAATTTCTCTAAATCTGTCTTGGAAAAACAGCACTCAGAACATGACATGATACTCAAGGGAAGCGGAGGCATCTGTCAAATGCAGAATAGAATAGAGCTCTGACTCTAGAAATTATATTTCTATTGAAGAAGCTCAAAATTGCATTTCTGGACTTGTTCTGCTTGTCAAGACTCATATGCGGATACTTATCCCCGGGTATGGTCATTTAGCTTTTAATAACTGAAACCTCAAAATTATTTTTCACTGATATTATTGCAAAGCACCCATTCATCACCCTTATTTCAATCTTATTTTCTTTTTTTGGTCATTCCATATTTTGATCCATTTCTACAGCCCATCAAGTTCTAAATTAAATTGTGCTCCTCCTATTTATTAAAATGGTACCTGAAATTCTACCTCGGGTTGTGAAATCTGCAAATCTGGTTGGGCAAAGAGCATCCATCTCTGCATCAAACTCATCAACAAAGTTGAAGAACATCAAACTCAGGACCAAACTTTATGGAAGGTATCTGTTGTTCCAGTAACCTAACACTCTGCTCTCATGCATGAAGTCAACTAAAATGTCCATCATCTTCAACCAACCAGGTTGTCTTTCATAGATTCAGGGAAAATGCCACATTTTAGGTCAAGCAGAACAATTCATGGTTGAAGACTATTGACAGCGTTATGAAGTGCTCCTCATAAAAACCCAGGCTGAGAGGCTGCTGAACAAGATAAAATATACAGCATGAATATTTACTAGTGAATAAGAAAAAATGTATTCAGTTTCATTCACTTCTTCAATCTCCCTCCTTAAATGTTAGTGGCACAAGCTTTTTCTCTCTCAATACCATCAGCTCTATTCATAACAGCCAACACTGTATTTCTAAAGCCCATACCAAAAAGATCAGAGGCTCAGATAGTTTGCTGAGAATGTTCTAAAAATGTCTGTAGCTCACATATAGTACTTAAAAATCTAAATAAAGTGTTTCAAGACAGCTTCTGAAGTGCAGAGAGGAACTTGCAGATTTATGCCAGTTTCTATCTCTGTCTCCAAGCTAAAATCATTTAGTTTATTCTATTTAAAACTTGAAGTGCATCTCTAGAAGAAGTGCAAATTCATGCAGGGGAAGAGCAGGGAGAGCTTAAAGAAATATAGTTAACTCCTGCAGACCAACTTTGTGAACAGATGCCAACCTTTTGTACTATTGTCACTCTAATATTATACATTTATCATTGATTTCATTGCGTATATTGCTTTTCCGATTCAGATAAGAACCACAGGGACACTCAAGAGTAGGACAATATCACAAATGTCAAACATTTGAATTAATGAATTTTAAAATGAAATAAAAATGGAATCTAGCACTATAGATCAGATTTAGAACATATGCATTCAATTGATTAATTTTTTCTTGATGACAGAAGATTTCTCCTTACTTCTAGGTTGGATCTTGCCTGAACAAACTTCCACCAATTACTTCTTGTCCTGCCTCAGATGTTTTGAAGAATAAGTTGATCCCCTCTTCTCTGTGATGTCCCCATTTATAGGAAATTAATATTGCTTTAAAGGCTAAAGTAAAAGCTAGAAAGTTGGGTCTCTCTATTCTTTACACAATGTCTGAATATACAGTAGATGTTCCAAACTATAGTATCCCCAGGATGTATTTGCTACAAGGAAAATGAGATTCTTGAGCTTTGTTCAAGACTACCAAACTCATGGTCTTTTGTAAGCATTCAACAAAATGCAGATATATAATAGAACAAATGAAAACAATTCGATAGCTGGACCTAATTTTCCAGATCTCATAAAGTCTACCTTCTATGTTTTTATTAATTTACATTAGAGTTATATTATTTCATTTTTATAGCTGGACACATTTTCTCTTTTCTAGCTTTTCAAAATAATTTTGAAATTAATCTTACATAATAAAACATTCCAGTGTTTCCTTTATTAGTGTTTTTTATTTTCCCAAATCTAATCAGATATATTTCATATTTTGGATTGTTGTTCTCTGTTACACATGGAAACTGTTGGACTATGTACTCTCATAGAGGACTACACTGAAGTGGAAGATATTCTATTTTACTCTTACACTAACTTATACTGAACCCAACATAGTAGATTATGGTCCATATGTTTTAATGAAGGGCCTTCACCCTAGTTTTGGTTAATTTGTGCTGAAAATAGAGGCAGTGAGAAACAGATATGCACACCTTAAGATGCATTCAATTTGTGTTTTATGCATCTCTAACCATGAAAGTACAAGCAGACCAATCCACATAAATAATATTTTATTCATATCAAAAATACAATGTTGCATTACTTGGGTGGCTACAATTGTCTCTCTAATTCTTCTATTTAAAATGAGAACTCATGAATTTTCTTTTGTGGGCTTTTCTCTCTTTTCTGGCCACAAAAAGAATCTAAATTTGAAGTTGCAGAGCATTAGTCTCAGCCAATCAAGGATAAATGAATTAATCTTAAATCAGACACACACAGAGAGAGAGGGGGGGGGG
>BHFT01007170.1:19430-43157 GCA_004320025.1 Laticauda laticaudata
GGGGGGGGGGAGAGAGAGAGAGAGAGAGAGAGAGACTCTTCAAAATCCTCATGGAGAAAGAAAATCCCACATGAATTATTGTAATTTTATAAATTTATAAATTTTAATAGGCATTAAATTGATACAAATTAGTGACAACTTATTACATTCCTTTCAGCTGAAGGATTTTGTTTTCATTCAAAATCAACAACTGAGGCATTATACAAACCATTATTTTGCAACAGACTTTCACAAAATGGTATCTTCTATGTGCACTGGATTACTATCTTCATCTTTTAGATGGCTTTGGATGATAGGAACCATCATAGCTAGAAATTTCTGCTTTAAAAATATACTTTTTGGACTATATACTGGTATTGACTCTTACAATTGGTGTCAATAAACAGTGAAACTAAACCATGGCTATTCAACCCACAATTTCTAAACTGCTGACCATTATAAATGGCATGCCAAAAAATGGTGGTATCTTCCCAATTAATTCCAACATGGTTTCTGCTTGACTGAATTGGTTGACCTGAGCACAATTTGCCACTAATTCTAAACAGAAGAAATGTTAGAATTATGTGCCCTTGAAAAAGAGCAAGAGAAAGACAAATTGTTGAATGAAAAGCAACATTTTCTTGCTGTATGTATTCCAAGTCTCAATTTTAATTCAAGTTTTTATTAATTAATTAATTTTAATTCAAGGCAGGGTAAATTAAAAGGGTTTAATTATTGGACATTTGAGAAATACTTGTTTTAGCTACAAGAAAGAAAGAAGAAAGAAAAAAAAGGCTGCCACAAAACAGGGAGGGGGATAATCTATACTCCAAAACACCTGAAGACAGGACAAGAAGTAAAGGATGGAAATGAATCAAAGAGAGAAGCAACTGGAATTAAGGAGAAACTTCCTAACAGTGAGGACAATCAATCAATGGAACAGTCTTTTAGCCTTCTTAGGATGTTTTGAAGGGCTTTCATTGGCTTGTGTACTGCATTGATTCCATGTGGTTGTATTTGTGTCCCAAAGGTGCTTTTTCAAGAAGCAACTGACTGTCTGGTAAGTCCAGAAACTCCAGTTGCCTTTTCAAAAAGCACCAATGGGACAACCATGACCTGGGTGACTGAGAATCTCCATAGGCATTGAGTCTATTTGTGGTTTCTGATATAATCTGGATGTGTGGCAGTGTGAGCCTTTTTAGGGTTTGGGATGGTTGTGCTGTATTGGGTCGAATGGTCAGGGACTTTTTGATAAAGTTACATGGATATCCATTTTGGAACATTTGAAATATCTTGAAGATTCAAACAACTTCAAGATATCTCAAATGTCCATAAGGCTCATCCACAGATTCTGTATTTGGGGGATCAGGTTATTAAAAAGATTAGGCAGGTCCCGTGTAATTTCTCCAAAGATCATGGAGAAATCAGAGAGGACAACTCTTTTCGGGGACCATGTACCAGGCACACAATGTGTCATGAAAACACAATGTCATGTTGAAAGCAGACACAAAGATTTCATTTTTCTTTCCTGATTGCTTCCAAGCTCTTTTGTGTCTTGCTGTTGTTCTTTGGAAGCAGCCCAAACTTAGCCTTTCTCCATGGACAGAACAAAGGTGAATCCTTACAATTAAATGTATTTAATTATGACATTTATATGCTGCCCATCTCACTCTGCAAAGTGAGTGGATTAGACTTAAAATCATAAAACGTATAAAGAGTAATAAAGAGTTACCCTGTGAGGCCAATAAGCGCTGTGAACTGGTACATAAGTCTAAGTGCTATTGCTATTCAGAAAGTCAGGTTAATTCAGAGATTCAATGAAAATAGAAAAGTTTCCTTCCATTTCCAGGCAGTTGTATAACCCATTTCCCTTCCATTGAGTTTGTATTGACCATAGATAGCTTACAAACTTAAATGCAAAATTTCCCACACAGATTAATTTATCTCTTTCATTCTTCTCCCCCTTTTGTCCTTTATGTAGTAACACAGTTACAACACTTAAGGATCAAACAGACAATTATATGCTTTTATTTTATGATTCTCATAAGGGCTAATTAATTAAATATTGCAAACTATGTAAATCTTTCATTTAAGGACAAAAGCAGAGCAAAATAAAATCTTGCACTACTTAATTATTAATCCCCTCCAATCACTGCCGAGCTTGCTGTAATTAGAGAAATTGAGATAGTGTGTGGTGGGGGGGAAACAACCAACAATAATTTATTCTAGTTTACTAGTTCTTGTTTACATGACAAATTTCTCAACTACATAACTATAGAAACCCCTTTGAAGAATAATATATATTCCAAATTTAAAAAAAATAGTTTTGTTGTATCTTTTAGAGATAAATACATTTCTGCAAACACTCTTTTAAAAGGGGGGAAGGAAAGAAACAGGGAGGAAAGAGGAAATTAAGTTAAAAAAGAAAAGAAAAATCACCTATGTTATATTTTTACTAATGTCATAATAGTAACTTACAATACATATTGGCGAATTAAAAAAATGCTACTGGAAAGCACTAACCATTTAGAAACTGAATCAATGGTGGAATGAAAAGTGGCTCCATTAAAACCAGCATTTGGTTTTAACCACAGACTGTGGCTCAACTGGTTTCTGGGAATGCTCAGCCATGGCTAGGGGTTTAAAAGAATTCAGCCACAGATGCCATTAAGCAGAAAATTTATACATTTGGTCCAATGGCAGAAGCATCAGCAACAGTGGCCTTTGGACCTCAGAGCTTTAAAAATGCAAGAGTGGCCAGTTATCTTGGATTTATTTAAAGTCTTTCTTTCATGTTCAAAATGTTCTTCACATTTGAACAGACCGGGATTATATGGTCTTATGGTCCTTTCAGAAGGCAAATTAAGCTCTAAAGCAGGGGTCTCCAACCTTGGCAACTTTAAGACTTGTGGACTTCGACTCCCAGAATTCCCCAGCCAGCGTGAGGAACTGAAGTCAACAATCCTTAAGGTTTCCAAGGTTGGACACTCCTGCTCCAAACGGTTCACTCCAGCCAATTTATCCACATTTGGTTTAGTGGGGGGAAGACCGATATGAAATCTACTTGAATTGATACCTACGTCAGGTAATAATTTTTGCCCTTCTTCGGCAGAATTGATCGGGAATAATTTGATACACTGGAAACAAAATTTCACCCTTTTGAAATTGCATTCAGAAAGATGCATGTGTAATAAGTGGTATTCGTTTAAAGTTTTCCTTGGTCAGAATTCATATGAAAATAAATGGTGGAATGCATTTAACAAGTCCAGTCTTGCTTCTATCCAGAAAGAGACTTGAAGCCTATGTATTCATCCTTCTCTCTCTCTCTCCCTCCCTCTCTCTCTCTTCTATATATACTCTAACAAAAGTCCATTTAAATACTTTGACACATGGAACTGATTATTGTACTGTAAGATATTTGAAATTACAGCAAGCTTCAGAAATTACAGCTCTATATTATTATTAGGCTGTTAATGTATGTCAAATTTTCTTGACTGCTTGTAGTAATATTCAGATAGTTCTGTGATATTTCTTTGAATTGACCTGCACAAGGAACATGTAGACAGTGAGCATACAAAGGTCTATTTTTCAAGTGTCGTAAACACAACAAATTCTAAGACTAAAAACTGGTATGCCAGGAGAAAAATTGTGGACAATAACCAAATGAGCCATAGTGATTAGAATGTTTTGGACAATTTGGTGGCCATGAACAATAATGCAATTTTGTGTGTTCAAGGTTTACAACCATGAGCAACCCTTTTTGACTCATCTTAATTTCCTATTTGCAAGATAATTGCCAGCTTATTGTGAGAATGAATGAATGAGCTTTGGCTGGGGTATAAATAAATTAGCACAATAGTGAAAGAGATCCCAGTTCTTTTGCCCCTCACTTGAAGGAAACTCCTTGTTCAATGCAAGTTTCTCTAATGTAGCAGAGGCCTTTCTACAACCAAACCATCCCCACTCCCTTTCTCATCAAGGTGGCACTGAGAATTTTTGACACCTTTTTGCTGCTATCTAACGATTGTCTGCATTTTTCTATGCCAAATCAATTTCTATCACATACATTGGAATGACCAGTATGAGAAAATGCATTTTCTCAAACGAGGCTCTTCCATCCTCTGTGTTTGGCCTTTGCAGATGGATATTATGGGAATTGTAGATTGATAAACCTGGAAGGCACCTGACTGCAGAAGGGGCTCTGTGATCTTCAGTTTCTGACCAATAAAACCCAGAGCCATAGCTAAGTAATTAATTAGAATTACTTCATTAGAATTAGCCAAAATACTACAAAACAGATTGCAAGCTTCCTAAAACTCCAGAGCTGCCCGTAAACATTCAATGGGATAATGGGACACCCTGCACACCCTGCTATGACGTTGGATTTATGCTAATGAAGATATTAACCAGCTATAAATTTGGGACAGCCCAGGGCCCAGGCAGCTCAATTTGCTTTTTAACCCTCAAAAAAATGCAGAATAAGTTGCAAGGGGAAGAAAGAACCATTTCTTCTCCAAGTGAATATCTAGCTCAGGGTCCCCAAACTTGGCAACTTTAAGACTTGTGGACTTCGGGAGAAGGCAGAGCTTCGTCTCGGTGCTACAGCTGCGATCTCGGGGCTCTGAGATCGCAGCTGATATTTTTGGCCCCTGGTCGTCCTAACAGCCTAAACCGTCCCGTAAAGACGGGATTGTGAGGGCACAGTCCCAGATCCCAGAGATACCGCAAATTCTGGTTTGACCGAGGAGAAGCCGCTTTTGCTGGCGGTGGAAAGGCAGCCTCCAAAGCTGCTGAAAGCGGCGCAAAGCTCCGAAAAGAAAGTGCTTGAGCGAATGTGTGTCGGCTGGGTGAGAAACCTCTTTTGTATTGTAAATTGGTTGAGACCTGAAAGGATATCCTGAACAAAGAGAGAGCCGTGACTTTATTTTTGTTTGACTGGAATTGTTTAAGCGGCGTTTTTTAAGTGATGTCAAATTGAGGCTTGGATTCTTCCTTCTACTTCTTTTTCTGAGGACTTTAATGTGATTTTGTAGGTAACCAGATTGAATTTTTTATATCTTATATATATTTCATGCTTCTTTTGATTTTTTTAATTTTCATTAGGATAAGGGACCCCCTCTGATTTTTTCTTTCTTTTCTCTGAGTTTTGTATACATTACTCTTCTTTCTGGCTGGGGGGGGGGAAGTATTAAGAGATTTTGCAACACTGCCAACTAGAGCTTGATAGTACTTTATTTGAACTGGGAGAAATGTATAACTACTCCTTTTAAGGACATTTTAATGTGATAAGATGGAGGGAAGAGCACAGAAAAATATTGTATTACAGGTGTTTTCCTGACTCATCAATATTTCAACACTTGAGGCTTGGCTTTTGAAGCTGCTGGAGAAGATGAGTCATAATAAAGAGCCTGGATAAATAAATAAGTGCAGTGTGCAGTCCATATATACTTGTGAAATCTCTACTCGCCAGCCTTTTTGTATATTTTAACTCTAAGTAATTTTTTTTTTTGCTTTTTATTTTATCCTTTTTCTTCTTTGGTTTTGGGCCTCTTTACTATTGGATTTTTCTATTTTGGATCTAATTGGCTATTCTATCAGATGGATTAGGCAAGGTAAAGAATTTGAAGTTTATTTGAAGCATTAAAATGAAAAAAAAAAGTGAAAAAAGAAGAAGGTGTTAAATGAAATAGACCTATGTGTTTTTGGATTGTTTGGTGACTGGGACTTTTGGAAATTCTTATTTGAATGAGATTAAAATCATTTGGGCGTTTAAATTTTTTTTTCTTTTTTACAATGGCATTACTTATGGATGAACTGAAAATGGAATTTATAAAATTATGAACAAGAGAAACAAAGAAGGGAAGGATTCTTTTGGCTCTATTTTTTCGTTTCTTAGAAATGGCAATTTCTACATATGAAGAACATACAAGAACAAGAAGATTGGGATGGAAGAAACGAAACTGATCCCTAATGAAAAGCAACTTTATTTGGGGAAGAAAGGGGAAAGGGAGAAAGAGAATGGAGAATTTAAGACTAAAAAAACAACCAAAAAAAGGGGAAAACAAGGTGAAAAGTGGACACAAATCAGAAAGCAACAGAAAAGAAGAATACACAAGAGGGTGGGAGATTAAGAGACAAGGGGGTAAAAAGGGTAGAGTGGAGAAGCAAGGGGAGGAAAAAGGGAAGAGAAGCTACAAAGGTTTGAAACAAGATATAGAAACAGAATTTATTAGAGATAATGGGTAAACATATAATGAAAAGAGATTCTGCAAAGGTACATAAGATTTGTTGTTGTATCTGTATTTGAAATAATGTTACAAAATTGGAATAATATATGATTATAAAATGGGACAAAATTTTAATGTAACTTAGCAAAATTTCTTTTTTTAAATAAAATAAATGAAATCAAATATGAGAGAATTGAATTAAAGAAAAATGGGAACATTGTCATTGTATAATATTTTAAAACATAAGTGAAATAGGGGGAAGTAACTAAACAAAATCTATAAATGTTCCCATAGAAGCATGATATTTATTTAGAAAGGATTGTGTAAAATGTTTAAGACTTAAATGAATATTAATTTTAATGATATAATTTTAATTGCTATGGATTTGTTGTTTTAATTCATATTATATATTTAAAAAAAAAATTTTTTTTCCTTGATTTTAAACATATTGAGTCTATCTTTAGAATGTACTACGCAGAATCTGAATGAAAATTAGGTGTTATGTTAAGCTTTTTAAAACTAGGGGGAAGGATAAGTATGATAAGGCATTATACTGCCAATCAGTCATGTACAGAAGAAATTTTGTGTTAATGAGAAAAGATAATAGACAGCTGAAACAGGACAGACAAAGGATATAAGTATAATGATTTAAATTGAGATGAATAAATATAATAGAATTAAGAGAGTGAAAAGAGGGGAGAAGCTATATAGAAATGTTAAAATAGTGAATAAGAAATGGAATCTATATAAAAGTAAGCATGAACTTGATTTATGTCTCGTACACAAAAAGATGTAACTCGGGATCAAACTGCCGTCCAAAAAGATATTTTATGTTTCTTATGTTTTGTGTTTTGTTTGTTTTTTGTATATGTTTGTTTGTTAAAAATTAATAAAATTCTTTATAAAAAAAAGAAAAAAGACTTGTGGACTTCAACTTCCAGAATTCTCCAGCCAGCAGAACCAGTAATAAAAAGTTTTTGAATCCCACCACTGTTGAGGTCCTGAGATTTTAGGTTTTTTAAAAAATATTTTACAGTTTTTGTAGTTTTATCATTGTAGCAAGAAAGTCGAGGATTTTAAACAAAAACGGAAAACTGATAATGAAACTTTTACAGCATGCAATCCTTTACCAAAAAAAAAAAAAAGANCTTTTACAGCATGCAATCCTTTACCAAAAAAAAAAAAAAGACCATATATTTGAAATCATTCAATTTACTTGCTACCTACTCTGGCCACAGAAGTAATAAACAAAATTTTGATATGTGCTGAAACGGATAGGCTAACCTTAGAGATGAAAAATAAGGATGAATTAGAATATTATACAATTTAGAATAGATTTTCCCATTGGTGGGGACAGAAAGGAAGGACTTAAGGTGGAAAAGAATTGTTGAGAGGGTAAATGAGAGAATGAGATGAAAATAACACAAAGGGTGTTGGAGGATGTAATGTAACAAAGAATAAATGTATATATGTGTTTGTATATATATGAACAAAAGTATGTAGGAATGTATATACTTATATTATACTGACCAAAAGTTATGTCAAAATGACTTCACCACGTTCAATGTTTTTAACTGTTACGTTTAATAAAATATTTTTTTTAAAAAAAATACTTGTTACCTGCTCACTTGCACAGATACTTCCACCCCCACCCCCTTAATGTGGGCAGATAATTATTGCCTATGAAGGAGGTTCATGGGATCTGAATTGAGGTCTTTGCAGTTCCAAGCACTATATAACCCTCACACTGAAGCAGCAGCCCCCTTTCAAAAGCCCTAATTCCCAAGAAAAAGTAGGGCTGCCTGGATCACAGCCCAAGGAGGTTTCGAAGAGAACCCCACTGCTTCCTATTCAGAGCCTTTAATTCATATTAAATGTTACTATTTATCCTTTATTTGGTTGCATGGTGGGTCTATTGATTGTAATAAATTTGACTTCTGCTTTAATGGCAATTTCCGCACAAGGAAGGGAATTTTGTGAATAGGCATCACATCCCTGCTTCCGAGGGGTTGGGGTGTTTTTTCCCCTTGGTCTGCACAACAGGATTTGTTTTATGATTCTAAGTATAAATTCTGGGGTTTCAATTATTGGGAATTTTTCTATTTATTTTTTGCACAACTGATTCAGTGGTTGAGTTTGAAGTGAGATATATAGACCATGTCAAGACTCCAACAAATCCACCCCCATTCAAATCATAAGTCTCCAGCCACATCTCAGACAAAAGAAAATTGATTTATTAGAAGTGATCATGTTGGTGTTAGCTGGATGCAGCTGATACTAAAATACATCATATATTTCCCCCTTGACCCTGGTCTTCCCCCCACCCCATCTGGATGTATATTCTCCAGTGGGACACATCCATAGCCAAGAGTCATCAATCATGCTCTCCATTAATATTCTTGTGCTCTGACAACTTTGGGCTGACAGGGTGATGATCTAGGTACTTGAGGAATGCACTGTTTTTCCCCACTCCCTTTCTGCTGGCAGCTAAAAAGACCAAAGGGAGTATCTTTTTAGTTGACATCATCTGGGAAACATTTCATATCCATGAATATTCTACAACAGTCTGGCAGTTATTCTGGAGATGGGCCTAATTTTGTCCCTTATCTTTGGGTGGAAGGGTTGGAGAATAAAGCATTAGGTATTTCTAATTATAGGATATCAGCAGACCATCTAATGTTGGCATTTGAGTGTGTCTGAACACACGTAGTTCTTGGCTTTATAACCATTTGTTTAGTGACCATTCAAAGGTACAACGTCACCAAACAGGTTTTGTCCACTTTTCACACTTATTACCATTGTGGCATACCCATGGTCATGTGATCCAAATTCAGATGCTTGGCAAGTGGCATGTATGGTTATAACAGTTGCCCTGTCCTGAGGTCATGTGATCACCATCACTTCAGCCTTCCCAGCTGGCTTCCAACAAGCAAAGTCAATGGAGGGAACCAGATTCACTTAATGACTGCATTACTCGCTTAACAACTCTGGAGTTTACGCAAAATAAATAAACAAACAAACAAACTAATCTATCATCTATAATGTCTCCTATGTTGAAGACATAGGGCTAGAAGACTTCCGAGGTCCCTTCCAATCCTATCACCCTTTCTTCTATGTTTTTCATACCCTGGTTGGTTGTTTCCTTGAGGACATTTCCTTGCCCCAACATGGTAAAATCATTTAGGTTTGCTCTCAGTTCATAGTCTATTTACTTACCCTGTCAGTATTGGTGGGGCTGGTCACTGAGGTTCTTTAGATCAGAGGTCTTCAACCTTGGGAGTTGAAGTCCTCCAGTCTTAAAGGTTGCCAAGGTTGGAGATCCCTGCTTTAGATAGTCTGCTTATTTTTAACTTGTTTGGCAATTCCTTGATTAGGGCATATTGTGTACTTCTTGATTGTTGGTCAAAAAAAATACTTCTTTTCAAAACCTGCTTCTGTTCAGCATGGAAAGGATTTAGGCATTTTGGGGGGAGGAGGGGTTTTGATTAGGGGCAAAAATAATTCCTTAAGTTCTGATGGGGTTATGTAACCTGGGAAACTGAATCTGAACCCTGGCATGTTTGCAATGCGAGGAAGATTTGGAAACCAACTCTTGTCTCTGTTCAGCCACAACAATTTAAAAGATGTTTTCTTTAAGTTACTGGAGTTCCTGAATGCCATCTTCACTAACCTGACTTGAGAAAAGAAAGCCCTGAATCTAGTGACCCAACAAGCTATAGTCCCGACATTGCTGTCTTCTAAAGGATGAGATAATGGAAGGGAAGCTGTCACTCTCCTTTCTGTCACTATTCTGTCTTCACATCTGTCCTGAAACACATCTCAGTCATAAGAGGTTTTACCTCTTAAACTGTGTCTTTGCAGCAAAATTCAACTTTTTCCTGGAAATCTATTCCTGCCCAGGTAGTTCAACTTGAGTTTTTGTGTGTTGTCACTTATTATAGCCATATGCAGAAGAGGAGAGAAGAATATAAAAGAGAATATTGAAAATAGACTAGACTAGAATAAGAATAGAGTAGAACAGAATGGAATGGAATAGAATAGAATAGAATAGAATAGAATTCTTTATTGGCCAAGTGCGATTGGACACACAAGGAATTTGTCTCTGGGATAGAAGCATTCTGTACTTGCAAAACTAGAAAACTCCAGGGTTTTAGGCTACTCTGAAAATTCATTGGTAAGTAAGAATCACCTCCGAAGAAGCAAGAGCAGGCCATTTGAGTACTGCTGTTAATAAAATTGCATGGATAGATCCATGCAGAGACCCAGAGCCGAGCTGATCTCAAAGCTATCTTTACCTTTTTAATGTTTTCAAGCATTGGCTGGTTTTATGCCATGCTATATTTCTCTCTCAAGCTGTTGCATTTGTGACTGTTTTTCTTCCCCCTCAACTGATTGGCATTGTGAGGAAGCAATTACCTTCACAATTAAAATTAGTGGTGCATGATGAGTTATACCATCTGAGAAGCTATGGAGGCATCTCAGGCTGCCTCTTCCCGAAAGGCTTTGTGGATAGTCCCTTTCACTGTGCCCTCGTTTCTCCATAGGCCAGCTCCAAATGCTATCACCAACACAGCTGGTCTTTTGAACCTCCTTAACTAGCACAGTGAACTACAACAGCTATAACAGCAGACTGATGGGTATTCAGAACCAACATTCACCTCAAAAACAATGTTTCTGGGTGGGCTTTTTTCTTCTGCTTTATTTTAAGCATTTGTAGAGGCACTCAACTGAGCCAAGGGAGAAAATCACTCCAAAGAGCAGGAACTGCCCCTGAGGAGGCATGGCCCCTAGGTCACATCAGATCTCCTGAAACTTTCATTTGTAGTTTATCAAATCACGACTTCGAAGCATCAACTAATCAGCTAATAAAAGGTGGAGGTAAGACACCGAGCTCATATTTGATGTGGCCATTTCTCCCTCACTTTTGCCATAAAAATCAAGAATATCATTTATGATATGGGGAGCAGCATAAAAGTCCTCTTTATGCAGCAAAAATGACATCTGTTTCTTCGTTTTATGCATTTCACAGAACAGACAGTTCTCCTTTTATTATTCCAGACATTTTTTATTATTCTGTTTGATGGCTTGGGGATGTCAGCTGAAACTGACACTTAACCCTTTGTAACTCCCTGGAAGTTTCCATCCTGTTTCTAAGCACTGGTTTAGAAATGGCTTACCTCTGCCTCTTTTCCAGACACTAGAATAACGGCTAACAGGAGTGACCCAGTTTAGTTTCCAAGTCAAGCCAAAATTAATCAGTTGCTTTCTTCTGCCAGGAAAATTATTTAAGCAAGCATACAGCAGATTAAAGAAGGCAACTATAAGTTTCTGGATGTGTGATCATGCTAGTGGAACTAAAATCTCTGGGTCACTAATTACACTTACTGAGTTATCCCAAAATCTTTAACTGTGTACAGCTGAACTATTCTGAACTATTTCATCCATGAATTTTGTGTCTGATCACACTCAACACAATCCACATCATTCTGGTGCAAGGCAGGATCTCCAAAAGATCTCATTGCCAGCGAGGTTTTTCCACAAAGCTGATGCACTCTGACCTATGTTGGTTTGTGCAAAATACACTCACCTGAAACTTTTCCCTCTCCTAGAGCCAAGAAATCTCCTCAAAGTGGAGAGAAATGGACAAACAAGAAACTGAACCGGGGTAATGCCCAGAGAAATTGCTTTCGGTTCTTAGAACACTTAGCTGACTGAAAGGCCCCCAGGTTTTCACTCTCAGCTTCAGCATTGCAATTCCATTGATTTAGCATTCATTACTCAGAAGGAGGGGGACAAATATGCTCCTCTCAATGTCAAACAGATATAAGAAGGAAGAGCCTGGTGGAGATCACCATATGTTTCTTTCCTTCTTTCGAGATCACTATGTGTTATATTTACAGAAGAGTTTCTGAAAATCAGATTTCTCCAAATTATGTTAGCAGATTGCAAATGGTCCACTATGTCAGTTGCCATATTTTAGAAATATTTATTAAATTACTAGAAAGCATAAAGAGGCATAAAACCTAGAGGTTTTACCTCTAGGATAACTAATAACAGTAGATGGATTTGCAAATTTTTGTACTTTCCTCATTCATACAGACCTTGGTTTTATATCCTCTATAAAAATTGCCTAAGAAGCAGTGTTCATTAATAATTAAGACTGGAGCAGGCAACCTCCAGATATTTAGAAATCACATAATTCCCAAGGTTAATAGAAGTTCATCTGAAATATTTGGAGTGAATCTGGCTTTAGAGAATAACGTGTTAGAAGTTCCCAACTGATGGCAGCTGCTATGAAGCCTTCTCCTTGGGCCTGCTCTTTGCTTGCTAGGCTGGAGCAGGAGTCAAGCAAAGTCTTAGTATCAAAGTCTGTGAATCAAAGTCAAAGTCTGTGAACATCAAAAACATGCTTAGCGCTTACATAAATGCCAATAAAGCTCGGTGAAAAGTCCAGATCTAGAAAAGTGACTTAATGAAATTCCAGTTGTCAGTAATATTAAGAATTCTTTGAGGTCCCAGGTACATCTAAATATTTTCCCTGACCACAGAATGTAATAATTATTTCTTTCCATCTTCCTCAGAATAGAAATAGAGCTATTCTATTCCAAATTTAATTATCAAATTTGCATGGCTACTTGTCAGACAAAAAGTGACTCTGGGTAGCACACAACAATCGAAGGAAACAAGAAGATAAAAACAGCATAATCATAAAAAAAATAGAAACAATTATTCAAACTTTAAATGTTATTAAATGTTAAAATATCCAAACCCACAGAGAGAGTATGCTGAATCATCTTTGCACTTCACCCTTCCTGGGAGTAGTTGCATGATGCAAAATAAGAAAAAATATGCAATTTGCACGTTTAATGCAACTAGCATTTTTCTTGACACATATTTGGGATCATAGCAACTGAATTAAAATTAATTAAAAATAAATAGTTCACAGAAAGACAAAGTAGGCTGTTACAGACAGTTAACTTCACAGAAGGGCTGATTAGTCTATGTGGTAATTACAAAAGAAAAAAAAAAGAGACATTGTAGGAAGAAAATAATATTTGAGGGGAAAAAACAAAAGCTTTGAAAGAAAAGTTTCAACTCCCAAATAATTAGGAAATAGCGGTATGTTTGTACAATAGAGTCTGCAACTGAAACAACTATAAACACACACACACACACACACATATATATATGTGTCTGTGTATGTGTGTGTGTGTGTGTGTGTGTGTGTGCTGTTCAGCTTCCTTCAGGTATTACCCACGTCATTGTGGTGCTTTTAAAGTTGTAGCAACCTTTCAGCAGAATCTCATCTGCCATCATCAGGCTTCTGTANCGAAGGAAGCTAAACAGCACATATATATATTTCGCGGGTACTTACATGTGTGCTGTTCAGCTTCCTTCGGGTATTATCCCACGTCATTGTAGTGCTTTTAAAGCACTACAATGACGTGGGATAATACCCAAAGAAAGCTGAACAGCACACACACACACACACACACACACAAACTTATGGATGTTTAATTTGATTTGTATTAAAATCTTCACATATTTAGTGTTAAGTTTTGGTTTCATAGCAGTGTGTGGCTGGTTTTGCCTTTTGTGTGCAACCCAGTAGTACCAAATAGGATTCAGGTAAGACCTGCTTCTGTGGTCTACTTGAGGATTTGGCCTCTGACGTTTCGGTGTTCATCATGACCAAGGCTATCCAATAAAGTGTATTTAGCTAGATTAATTAGCTTTTCAGGGAACAAAGTTGTTTTTTTTCCCTCTGGGAAAGCTGTTTTAAGTCCAGCTTTTCCTGACTGGTACATTTGAAGACGATTCACCTGCTTGATTACCTGCTGTGAGCTGTTAAAAGCACAAGCATTTTATGGTGGTCACACCCTGAATTACAGTTTTCTCTGCATGCTGAATTATGATACAGTATATTAGTTTGGCACTCATCCCAGCCCAAGAGTTTGTAACACATTTTGGGCATCTAGATTAGCATGTACATCAAAACACATGGCTTCTGTACACCCCATAAATCAGATTTCCCTCTCCCCCCCCACTTCCAACATGATCCCAAAAAAACATTCCTTGTAGAAACAAGTTTTAAAAGGCTCAGGGCTGAGCTGTAGGATAGGAGGAAAACTTGCCAGTTTATATTGGCGGGTGGAAATAATACTCAAGATTTGAAGTCTTTGCAGGCGAAGGTGAATATGGCTGTGTAAAAATTAGTATTTGGACTTAGAACTTTGCTTGGTGCAATGTACACCTTGAACAAACCTTAATGACAGAGACCACATGGCTAGATGGCAGTTCAAGTGCTTGGTAAACAAGTTAATTATTTACTAGCACGCAGAGTAACTTCATTTTTAACCCCTTTAAAATCACAAGGCTGATGTTTTGTAAAAACAGAAGTTATTTCTGATTTGTTTGGGTAATTTTTCTCAGTAACTGAAAGTATATGTGTGCATTCTAAGATGTGTGAATACAAGAGAATGCCAGCTACGAGATGACTCCATGATTTTCCCAAGATGCAGTTTTTCTTGCAAGTAACATACTGCCAACAATCTTTGTACATCAACTCAGGCAAAAGAAAATATTTCAATGCACAGTTTTAAATATTTTAGGTGGAGGAAATAGGTCCCACTGATTTGAGGGCAGCTTGCAATATTTTAGGATTATGATTCCTATTGCAAGAGTTTTCATTAAATTAAATTTTAGATGTGATACTTTTGGATATAATTTATGGTGTTTCATTCATAGCTTCTCATCTTTAGTGTCAGAAAGGCAGGAATAATTTATCCTTTCCAAATCCCTCATGCACAATGATCACTATTCTCTGGCAACTTGATAATAAGCCTTAAAATAGGATTGGCCAATCTTTATCACTCAAAGCTTAAAATAATTTCCCAGGAAAAAAAACAACACCTCAGTTCCCTGAAAAGCTATCTAATTGATCTTGCCAAGTACGCTGTATTTGATAACAAGATAGTAAGAGAAACACATATGCAAAAAAAAAACTAGAAAAGGACTCGAAATTAGCTGAGTCAACATAAGGTAATTTTCCATTCTCCGATGAGTAGTTTCTAAATATTTCCTAAGGGAACTTGCTAATATAGTTTTCTTTGTCAAAGGCACCATCTGCCAGTAGCACAGTATTTCCTATCTCAGAGTTACCATTCATCATGTAACAAAGGGACAGGCTCCAACATATACTGCAGGTAATCAGATGATTCATCTTCAAGATTCCCAGAAACCACTTTAGGATCACTTTCTCACCTTGAAGCAAATCTCAGCCAAAAGGAAGCATTGTGGAGAATAATAGAATCACAAAAATGGTAGTACCGAAAAGGGAAATCCTTGATACTGTGTAGAGTAAATCATTTTCTTGTCTTGACTACCTGGATGCAGAAGCAGGGACCTCTCTTTCAGTAATGCTGTCAAAGTATGCTTTCTTCCTATGTGAAATTGGTGCTGCAACTTGTGCTGATTAATAGCAAAGCCTACTTTTATTTATTTACAATTCAGCAGATCTATAATTTCTTCAGCCACGATGCTTTCTAAAATTGGTTCTGAAATTGCACACATGAAATGATAATTCTTAACAGCAGTTCATGGTTCCACTGTGAGGGATCTTCCTCGGCAAACAAACCTCAATGTTTTGATTTTAGCAAGTAAACATTGAGTCAAACCTTGGCTAGCTTACTTACTTGTGTGCATGAGCACTGGGTTAGTGATCTCTTTAAAATGAACAACAGCCTGAGATTTGAGAAAGCCAGAATGAAAAGGGTTATCTTGCTAGATTAGAAGAAAGCCTACCAAGATATGCTTACCCTCCTCTCCACCCCTTAATTAGTCTTACGACTCTGGGAAGCTCACCAGCACAACAGGAAGATTATGGCTTTCAAAATATGGTTTCTGATTTCTATGTCAGTTTTTTATACCATTGATCTAAAGTGCTATCTGTTCACTTAGGCTGGCACAAACACATCTTGTCATACAATTTGTTGTCCTCATTGTCAATTCCTATGCTGTCTTTGTCCTGTCTTCGAGTCACTGCCAAATAGCGTTGTCTGGATTGTGAATGTGTTAGTTACGATGAGTAAATTAGTCATGATGAACAAGGTACCCTTTAACTTTGCGACAGGTTCCTTTTAGCGCAACACCAGCAAACAGCAAGATCATCTCCTAGTCAAGACACCACAAGGAATGGAGTGGATCTGACTTTAGGACTCTGGTTAGACTTTTCTAGGCTGGTTTGTCTGCCCTTTCTGCCACTTTATATGGATAACTCCCAAACTAAAATAATATAAAATAAAGAAGCATATAATGCAAAGATGACCCAGGAAAAAATAGACCCTGCCATGATTGTTCAATCAGGCGTATCCAATCTGCAACCCATGGGCTAGAAAGCTAGTAATGCAGCCCCACAAGATTATAAACTTTAATGTTATTATGTATGTGGTGCAAGGCAATTCCCCTTCTCTCAGTGTGGCTCAGGCTAGCCAAAAGGTTGGACACCCATGAACTAAATCCTTTACAGCAGTGTTTTTCAACCTTGGAAATTTTAAGATTTACGGACTTCACATTCTCCAGCTGTCCACATATCTTTAAGTTGCCAAGATTGAAAAAACATTGCTCCAGAGTGAGATAACGGAAACTGTCTAGTTGCAAGACAATTACCTCTCAAACAGAGGAGAGAAATGGATATGGTTGGAATGGACATTCCCTAAATGGCTGAATTTGACTGTAGCAAACTTATAACAGTTCATTTTTTTCCCTGTCTCTGTTCCCCAGGAACTGAAGGCAATGGCATGCCTACCATTTCCCTTTTTTTGGTTTTTTTTGCCCATAACAGGAACTAGGTAGGGTAAGTTGGCTAAGAGATAGCTTACTAGCATAATACCTGGAAGAGAGTGCTCTCTCTAGATTATTGAAATAATCTGCAGGATTTTGAAGTTGATCTTCCTTTGTCACTGTCCCCTTTCTCTGGAGTAACACTATCTCACAGAGCCATTGTTTATTGTCTTATGTCCATTGTCAACATTTGACAGGTTTCAGCTATTTCTGACTTTCCATTAAAGCTATTAAGACATGTCTGCTTTAGCAGATCTTTTGGACCTGTGGAAATGGCTTTATTCATTTGTTCATTTCCTCCCAGTGAATGCTTTATATATCTGAAATTCCTTGGAGCTGGCAAGTTTATCTTGGCAGTTTTAACCTTCACACTTCTTGTAAGCCTGTAAGCTGCTGTAAGTTATGATTGCATGGCATATAAGTCAAATCATTAAGTAGGTACGTAGGAAGGTAAGTAAATAAATAAAATGACCCATTTAGCTTTCATGACTACTCAGGCTGTAGTTCAGGGTCTTAATCACACTAGGATAAGGTATGATTGATGCCTTTGTAAGTTAGCATAGTGTATGAACCTTGGCAGATGGATTAGGTCAGCAAATTTCAAAAGTGTAGTCTTAAAGTAGGTAGGGACTTCTTTGGGTAAAGCTCAGCTCCTGCTGATATCTAAGCATGTCCGTGCTGTTTTCTTGACAACAGAAATGGTTTGATACTACTTTTCAGGATGCTTTTGATGTGCTTTCGAAGGAGGGGTCTGTCTGTCTGGTCTATCATCCAATCTGTATTTTTACCCTACCACCCAGGCTGGATTTAGGTTGCTGAATTATTATGTTCCAGCATCCATTATTATTGCTAATCTTATTACTTTTCAACCAGTGAAAATCTGTTATCAGCATGACTGGACTGGAAAACATTTCACCTTCCTTTTGTTTCCTTTCCTTTTCTTTGACTACTTCTGCTTATAAAAGGAACATTTTAAAATATGGTCCTCGGTCCCTTAAGGACATTGGAGAGTTCTCAGCACCTTTGTCAATCCTTGCTGACAATCAAGATCAACACTGCAAAACCATTCTGTTAGTGCCATTCTGTTACCTTTTAGGGTACAGGTAGACTGTAATATATACTATAGATCATATTACATGAATGGGTATAATACCAAGCAAACAAAAGTCTGCAACTCCTAGGATTGTCTATGTTTATGTGTAGAGACAAGACACAATCCTGAGAACTAGGAAATAATGTCCATATTTAAGAAGAATCCATTTTGTATCCTTTTAATTGTAACATAAGCATCCTGAGATAAAATAAAATGTATAATACTTCGATAAGACAACTGGGAAATCTGTTCACCAATGCATATAGATCTATAGCTAGAAAAATAAACTTTCATCAACCTAAACTTTCTATGTGAATATAAATTCTGTGCAACTGAGTAGAATTTATTTCTGAACTGTATTATTAGGCCTGGAATTAGACATATCAGGCTACAATTTGCAGATAGGTATTTCTAATTTTAATATAAGTAGCTGTTACATTTACTTGAAAGTAGTTTCAGTTGAAACCATGTACATACAAAGGGTTCAGAACTGGATCTTTATCTGAAAGCGTTAGAAAAGTAATAACCTTTATAAAAGTGAGACAACATCTGGAATAGTTCAGTTTAAAAAATATTATGTTCCCCCAATGCATTTTACTTATGTTACTGTGATACTCTTTTAAATTAAACTAAGGATACATCAGTTATTCATAAAGCTGAATTCCATAAAGCAGTAGCATACAAATATCAGGTAATTTAGGGTTAATTTTTAGTTAAGAATTTCTTCAAATGTAGTTTACACATTTACACATACAGTAAATGTGACTTACTCACATTTATTTAGAAGACTGTTCTACTCACCTGTGGTCCATAAGCATTCATGGGATAGAAGAGAGTGTAAATTATCATTGTAAAATGAAAGACTTTATAAGGATTTATGATTATTTCCTCTTAGCCAAAGACATTGAATGAGTTAGCAAAGCATCCCAGCTACAAAGTCTGGAATGATGCAATTGCTAAATATACATTCCACTCATCTGTTAGCACAGCCTGACCTTCATCTATGATAAAGGAAAGGCGTTTCTTTCATTCTGTATTTTTTGAACAGGCAAGTAAATGATAGTGAGTCAGAATTTTGTGTGGCCTACCTAGATCTGGCAGAACAATTTCTGAATTATTTGTCTAAAGAAATCAGAACAAGAACTCTGCTCTGCTTAGTTTGTAATAATTGATCTGTATTTTGACAACAAATATATATATGTGATGAAAAGAAATAAAAATACAAATCAGTTTTGTTTATATAAAATGAAGAATTCCCCTTTTTGTCATTCCATGTTTTTAAGAGATCCAACTGGCTCATTAGTTTCATCCACATTATAGTTAGCATTTTTAAATCCAATATTATGATCCTTAAGCAAAAGTAGAGACTGCTTTTAATGGACTACATTTTATGAGCATATTACTGTTCTCATAAGCAATCAATCCACCAATTAATTTGTCTTATTTCCAATATATAGGAGTGATTTTAGAGTTTTTGTGTTTGTAAAAATGTAAAAAACTTTTTGCAGAAATTAGTAATATAATCTGTCTATATACATTACTTTTACAATTGGATTCCTACCCCATCTCCCCAAATAAAAATGTGTTCAAATATGTTCCATAAGCTAGAAGCTTTCAGGAAAACAGAAGGGCCAAATTTTAGTGGCATTGATTACAGAATAGTGTAGTCTTTTATAGCTCAGTTCAGCATTCAATTTAATCTTGATTTTTTTTAAAAAAGGACCGTGGTGCGTCTACTGATCTCATTGGTTAAATATAANTAGCTCAGTTCAGCATTCAATTTAATCTTGATTTTTTTAAAAAAAGGACCGTGGTGCGTCTACTGATCTCATTGGTTAAATATAAGAGTATACTTATTAATTGTAGTCCTTTTCACTACTTTAATATAATCTTCAGCACTAAGCAAATTGCAACAGCACAGAGCTCTTCCAATCTTTGCATTGAACTTGTAAAACCCCATGTAAGTCATTGCATTCTACCTTTAAAACTGCAGTACTTGTAAAATGTATATAAATTTATTATAACTTCTGACTCTTCTCCAGCACCGGAGGATTTACTATGCACACATCATTAAAATTTCAACTACAGCAACTTCTCTGTATTTTGACTGAGGACATCTTTGCTGCATTGGTGCATAATGTTTTCTGCTGCTTTTCCCTGCACTGCAGTGAAGGGAACAGTTTTAGAAGTGTTTATTTCAATTCTGAACATATTTACTTAAGATTACGTCGAAGGAATCTTTCTTCCACCTAAATGTAAGAGTAGCATTTGTATGGTTCATACCAGTGTTCTGTCTTCAACTCAAAAAATGTTTCTACAGAACTGCAACATCAGATCCCTCCTCAATGATTCCCTCTCATGTCAGCAGAACACTGTATTTATTCTCCCTGGAAGTAAAGTGAGAAGTTCTGGCTGGAGTACAGAAGAAATTTCTCAGGATCCTGTTGCCATAAAAAGCCATCGGGAGAACTCCACAAATAAACCTTTTCCTAAATATGATTTCATAGGGTGTTTAGCTCAAATATACCATAACCAGTATCAAGACTTGTTATGTTTCTCTTTTCCTTCCCACTTGTTTGGATTCTGGGCACCTTAATATAAAAGAAAATAGTTCTCCTTATTAAGAAAAAATATTTTCTGATGACACTTTGTTCTATTCTTCCCTATCACTTCTAATTAAAGAAAGTAATATTTAAAAAGTTGCTTTGGCTACTTGATTATGTCAGTAGCTGCAGGATTATTATTTTTTAAATAAAAAGATGATAAAAAAGGACTACATTCACAGAAAGTGTTTAAATGCCTGATTTCACTTTATTTAATGCAAAAGATTAAAAAAATAGGAAAAAAATAGTAATGTGTTAGTTCAGCAACTATAAACAATGAAAGCATAGTGCAGGTGGTATTTTAATAATGGTAACTTAAAAGTATAACGAAGGTGAGATTGTGACAATCACACTCTCCATTAAACAACATTTTGCTTTATTGCTATACAAAGAATCACCATTAAAAACTGGAAAAAAATGTAAGGGTGCAACATCTGACTCCATTGAAATAAGCAATTAAGTTCACATTAGCTGCAATGGAATCAAGTTTTGTTTTATTTATTGGATAGTAACTGTAGTATTGTTGCAGCTAAAGCATTTGAAAAAACTTTATAGTCAGGGAAGCATATTGTGTGCATCAATGTATATGTATATATGTGGATATATGCTTATCTGCTGATGTCAGAAACTGATTTTTAAAAAACAAAATTACATTAGGCCAATTGAAGTCACAGAAATGTGTTTTTAAAAAATCGTATCACAGTTTATGTAATTTCTGTAGTATAAATTTATAAAAGATATGAGAACTGGATAACTTAACAGAGGTTTGGAAGAAACTGGCTGAACAGATAGTCTTGAACTATGTTCCAGCTGTGGTCATGGCAAACATTAAACTTCCCACTCATTGAACTATTTTAAAGAACATAACCGTGATATAACTGAATATGAAGGCTGTAACTAAGGATTCTAATCAAATGCCTCTTGATAATCTGTCATGCTTGAATAGCATTTTGAAGAAAGAAATTACTGTAATTCCATCTTGGATTAAGAAACTCAAATCTGAACGATCATCCCGCCTCAGATTACTCAGATAAGAAATTCAAATCTGAACTATATGCCAAGATGTTACAATCAAAATTTTAGTAGGGGTATTTTTTTAACATAAAATGTAAATACAAATTAGTTTAATACATGAGGTATTATGTCAAAAAGATTCTTAAGAACTTATCTTCTATTAATTCAAAATTCAATTTTGAATAAAGTGCCTAAATTCTTATTTCCACAATTATAGTGGTTCCAAAGAATCCTTAGTTATACATATGTGTTTCCCATCTGAAACTTTCTAAATGTGTTTACATAAGACACCAGTCTGATCTATATGTATTTCTATAATTTCAAATATTGGTTTATCATGCAAAACTTGTTATTTAATATTACACTGACCTGTAATATGGAACACAACGCTAGTGGGTGTGCTTATTAAAATGTTTTTTAAAAAATAAGAATTGCACATGTGCAGGTTAGGTTTTCAAATGTGTTGACCACTAAAAAAAGGACCCTATCAAAATCTATTCAGCATTAAATAGAAGACTGAAGATGAACACCTAAAAACAGTCTGACCCAATAGTATAAAATGATTAAATGCAGCTAAAGAGAATATATTGTTACGTGCTACAACACAAGGGGCAAACTGTTTGAAATAATCATTTGTGATTATATGCTAAAGTGGTCACCAATAATGAATGCAAGTGGTTGTACAGCAATGTTGCTAACACAATTGTGAACAGCACAGCAACACTACAGTGAGTCTTGACTATTTCTAGCAGCTGATGTTTATCTAAAATGTCTGGCTTCTGATGCAAAAAGAAGCATAATCAAAATACTAGCTATGCAAAATAATGGTTGAAGGTAGTCCAGAAGGCATGGGATGCTTGTATAAAAATCCAAGATTTAAATCCTAGGTTGTTTCCTTTAAATACAATTTGGTTGTTTTGCCTCCGACACATGGATTAGGAAATTTCAAACAGAATATCCCCATTAATCTCTCTGCTGACAATGCAGACATGCCAAGCAAAACCTCTGCTGCTGTCATTACCACTCTGCTTTTGCTCTTAGGTGACATCACATCAGCAACAATAATAGATAGCAACAGTTCTCAACATGTTAAGTGTTGAGAAGAAAGTTCTTCTGCACTACTGTAAAAATCCTTAAAACCTACCTCAGTGTTTTTCCGTAGAAGTATGAAGGGCATAGCAACGTTCCATTCCTTGATGCTGAAAAGTTGTAATTTTGTTAAAAAGATGGCAGTGCTATTCTGTTCTAATGCTTGGCTAGAGTCAATAATTAAATTTATCACAAAAGAACTGCAGGAACCTTAAGCAATTCATGACAAAAACAGTTTTGTGACCTTACTACCAACTATTAGAACTGTGGTTATTTTGCCTTTAACAAACAAAAAAAAAACCCTCCTCATCCTCTTAACACAACAGCACCTCACTTAAGCTGAATAGTCTGCAAACAACTTTCTTCTACAAGCCAAAACAAAAAAACGCTGTTAAGAATCTGGCCAGTTTTTGCAGTAGCAGTGAAGGAAGAATGTTTCCACACAAACCCCTATTGCTTCAAGTCTTTGGACTGGACTGAATAGCAACCTTGCTTGAATGCTATGGTCTCTTTAATGCCACGATTTCTCTTAAAACCTAAAATGCCTTCAATATGAATAAGGGCAAAAAAGAAAAGAAAAAAAAGGAACCACAGACAATAAGGCAATCTTTACAATGTTGAAAGATGTATTTGGCATTTTTTAAAAAAAAAAAAAGTGGGGGGAGAGGAAACCAAGTGCGTACAATTTACAGCTAGAAGCATTTCTGGTTTGCCAAGTGCTCTCTAAAAAAAGCAGCGCAAGTCACAGCCTACACTGAACAGTAACTGTCACCAAGGAAGCACAACAAATAGTTGCTATAACAACAAAAAAGAGCATTTATAAGTACATACCTTTTGTCTTCAAAAAATATAGAAACACAATGTATTCAAAAAAAAAAAA
>BHFT01007172.1:0-18353 GCA_004320025.1 Laticauda laticaudata
ATGCAAATTTTCGCCACTTTTTGGAGCGGATGACAATGGATGGAGCCACCCCCAAAATTTTGCTCGTCCACTGTGTCATTTATGCATACATTTTGCGTCCGTCGGCCAGTGGGACCTAGCCTTTAAACAAGTGGTAAGCAGAAGTCAAGGTTCTCTTGTAATCTGTTTTTTGAAAAGCACTTTAAAATAGTTTATGACATTAAGTCCATTATTTACGTGAAAGACCACATACTCTGCCAAGAACTGAAAAATGAAAAATCAGGGCCATCCAAATTAATCTTGTACAGAATTACGCTATTATATTTTCTTATTTTAAAAAGTGAAGCAAACTAAGGAGATTTACTTATATCAATGAGATTTAAATTAAGCATGTTAAATCTCACTACTTTATTTCAAACTACAATCTCAAACCCACAGTCTGACTGCTAAAATACCCTGTTAATAGATTTATATCCAGGAAAATAAACACTATCTTGATGAAGATTCAAAATAAAAAGAAACAAACTAAAAGTGTCAGATCCGTGTATTTGCCATTCTTCAATGGAAGAAGAAGGGAGGGGGGTTGATAAAAGTAATCCTTTTTGATGTAACCTGAATATCTTGATTCTTTTATTGAATCTGCATAACTTGCACATATTCAACTAGGGACTGGAGCCTAGACGCCTAGAAACCTGTCACCTCTTGGAGATAGCTAGAGAAGAAGAGGCCATAAAAATTCCAGCTCCAAAAGAAACTTCCTGGAAAGCTCTTCTCAACTACGTTCCCAGAAAAAAGGGGGTGGGGGGAATTAACATGTTGCTTCTTTGTTTTGACGAAATCCACACCAGACTAAGGGGAGGGGTTCTAACTCCCTTTATCTAAGCCACATGCCTTCAGGCATATTATACCCTGGTTTGAATATCACCTGGATATCTTCTTTTTCAATAAAGAATTCCTTTTGAAATATCCAGTTGTCAAAAGTTCATTCTTATCGTCTGAAGGGGAGAGAGTCTGGGCCTTACAAGAAGCGAAAGAATAAAATGGACCAAAGTTGTTACCCATGAATAATTTAAAAATTATAAATTATAAGTTTATACTGTAGAATACACAATTCTTTATAGCATTCTGTGGGGTTTTCAAAGGAAAGTGTAAAAAGGAAGAAAGAATAAAATCCTTGAGCTAAACCACAAGACTTCTCTTTTTTCAGAAGTATGAGCAAACATGAAGCATACCAAATCAGAGAAGTCAAGAAACATATGGAAATGGAATAGATAAACAGTAAAACTAACATTTATATTAGAAAGAAATGAGATGGCAAAATGTTTTCAAAACAAAATATCTAACATTTGTTATCAGCTAGTACTTCACAGAGAGCAAATACAATCACTAATCTAGTGATTGTATTTCTTCATTACAATGAAAGATGAATCTAGTGATTCATCCAACATTATTCTGTATCATTTGAGTCATTACCCTACTCTTTACTTTAGCAGATATTAAATCTATAAATGTTATGTCACCTGTTATGTATTGAATATATATAGTTGTGTTAAGCCATGCTAAGGTGAAACTAACCTTTAGATGACCCTAACTGTTAATTCCAACTATTTTGGAGGGAAACTTAGAACATTCATAATTGGGTGGGCTTTTTCAAGTATTATGATTGGTTAAGGCCATGTGGTATAAAGCCACGTTTGATACAGCTGAAAACTTGATAGCATTGGCAAGCGTAGAGACTGTGATCTACATAGACCTCAAGAAAAAAATTATGGGAACATTCCGAGCCTAAACTCTCAGTCATTACCTAGCACCATGCATTTGAGCAACATGAACAGAGATCTGGGAATCTGCAGCAGAGTTTGTGGCAGCTCTTCGCCAAGCTTCATGCCAATGCGAGTTTCCTGATCTTAAGACTGTTTCAGAGATAGGCTTGTTTGTGGCCTGCATAATAGTGAATTACAGTGGCACCTATTTGCCATAGAGAAACTGACTTTCCAAGATGCATTAAAGGCAGTCATAGTGTATGAAGCTGCTGGAGGGGCCATGAAGACTCTCCAGCCACCAAAAACACACACCAGTCCTGCAGTGATCCACCAAGAAATTGCAGAAAGCTCAAGGGAGATCAGTAAAAGTGAGGAATTCAATCACTTGCAGAGAGAGCCACCCAGAAGGCCATGCTCCACAGAGCAAGCAACTTCCTCACAAAACTGTGCATGCAGCGGGGGACAGCATGAAAGAGCAGAGTGCATATTCTGCACAGCAGTATGCCATGCCTGTGGAAAGTAAGGGCACATTGCCAGAGTTTACAGAGGTTGCCAGTGGAAAATGAAATCTGTGACACAGCAGCACAAGGCGAAATGACCCTCAAGACAGAACAAAGTTGAATACTGCTTGGGAAGGCATAGCATATAATGCACAGTGGCCCAACGCCCCGTCAAAGAAAAAATTAGACTCCAACTAAAACAATTCAGAGTTTGAGGGTCCCCTCAGCACAGTGGTCATAGAGGGGCCGCACACCAGCCTCAAAGGTCTGGACTTGTTTGGGACCCTGAGCATCAGGATGATGGCCCTCCATCGAACCCAAATAGCTGATCTAGCAGCGGTATGCCAACAATACGTTGACGTATTCAGAACTGAACTAGGACAATACAAAGGGGCACCCATTTCACTCAACCTCGATCCAGGAGTAACTCCAATCTGATTAAAATCACACAGGGTTCCTTTTGCATTGAAGCTTAAAATTGATGTGGAACTAGATAAGCTGGTACAGCAGGGAGTGCTCCAACCTGTGGTCTATAGCCAGTGGGAGACTCCCATAATGACTCCAATTAAGCCTAATGGGGACATTCACATCTGCACAAATTACAAGTGCACCATAAACAAGGCACTACAGCAGCATGCTTACCCTGTACCAATGGTAAGCTACATCCTCACCTTGCTCCAGGGAGGCCAAATCTTTGCTAAGCTAGACCTTGCCCAGCTACTGCAGCAGCTACTTGTACTAGAGCACAAACAAAAGTCACATACAGAGGTGCATTCTGAGTGCACTGCTTGCATTTGGGGGTAAGGGTAGCACCAGGGTTGTTCCAAAGTATTATGGAATGAACTCTGAAGAACATTACTGGTGTCTGTCCATACTCTGATGACATCCTGATTGTGAGGGAATCAGTGGAAGTCCTGGCAGAATGTCTCCATACAGTACTCCACAAGGCAGTCCTAAAATTCAAGGAGGAAAAGTGCCAGATCGGCGTGAAATCCACAGAATTCCTAGGTTTCTGTATCAACGCTGCTGGAATTCACTCATATGAAGAAAAGCTAAAGGCAATTCAGCAAGCCTCCACAACAAAATCCAAGGGGGAGCTTGGGCTTGCTCAATTTTACCCTTCCTTCTTATTGCATAAGGCTGCTCTGGCAGAATCGCTACACTGCCTGTTGGACAAAAAAGCAACCTGGGTCTGGTTGAGCATTCAAGACAAAGCCTTGAAGATGGTAAAATCATTGCTATCCTCGGACTCTGTCCTAGCTCATTTCAACCAAACTCTACCAGTAACACTTCGCCATACGGCATTGGAGTAATACTAAGCCACAGGATGCCAGATGGTAGAGAGGCCCCCCTCACATACTACTCTAGAACATTATCAACTGAAAGAAACTATGCCCAGATAAACAAGGAAGCCCTCACCATAGTGGCTGGCATTAAGAAGTTCCATGATTTCTTATATGGATGAACCTTCACCATCTTTACAGACCACAAACCTCTGCTTGGTCTCTTCATAGCTGACAAACTGGTACCACAGATCCTGTCACCATAAATGCTATGATGGTCCATTTTCATGACTACATATTTGTACTGGCTAGTCCACAAGCCAGGAAAAGAAATGGGCTACATTGATGCTCTCAGCCGACTGCCTCTACCACAGACTGAGCCGGATCTGGCCCCAGCTTATCATATTCTGATGATCCAGGACCTGCCTGAAACATTCCTACATGCAGGGGACATTGCAGCCACCACGGACAGAACACATTCATTAAAGGGATGTTAAAGGGATGTTAAAGTGATGACCAGAGGCAAAGCCAGGCCCTGAGTTCTAGCACGATGCTTCTTGGAAAAATGAACTGTCAGCTCACAAGGGATATGTGCTGTGGAGCAGCAGGGTCATCATTCCACCCAGTCTTCACTCTAAGGTGCTGGATTCCCTACACAAGGGGCACTCAGGAATTGTTCAAATGAAAGCTCTAGCCAGAAGCTACTTGTGGTGGCCAGGCCTGGACAAAGACATTGAGAATCAAGTAAGAAGTTGCCAGGCCTGCCAAAAAACCCAACCAAAGATTCCACATGCACCAGTGCACCACTGGGAGACCATGTATGCCCCATGGTCTTGCATGCATATTGACTTTGTGGGCCCTTTCCAGGGACAGGTGTTTCTGATAATAATAGACAGTTATTCCAAATTGTTGGAACTGGCACTGGTCTCTTCGTTGACAACAACCAGGGTCATCCAAGAGTTGCAAAGGCTGTTCACCAGACATGATCTGCCAGATGTAATTGTGTCTGACAATGGGGAACAATTCATGGCAGAAGAGTTTCAATGTTTCCTCAATGCCAACATAATTTGGCACGTAACATCCATTCCATTTCCCCCCATGACCGATGGTCAGGCTGAATGAAAGGTCAGGACCACAAAAGAGGCACTCAAGTGTATGACTGGGGACTGGAATCACCACCTGGTGGACTTCTTCCTGTGTCAACACACAACTCCCAGTACAGCAACAGGTCGCAGCCCAGCAAAGCTGAGATGGGGCTGGCGGCTCACCATGAAGCTCAACCAATTTCACCCAGAATAGTGATAGAGATGGCTCAACCAACCCTTATCAGACCCACTAGGGAACTGTTTTCCTCCGAGTTTGCCTACATCACCCGTGGCCGCCTATGGAGAAATGCAGGTACCAAGGGCATGTAAGCTGCCATCACTCAAGGGCGACCAAAATAACTATCAAGACTCTGTCTTACCCTCAATCTGTTCAATATTCATAATCTTTAGATTATGAATATTGAACAGATTGAGAGTAAGAACTATCCTGGGGGGAGGAGTGTTATGTATATTGTTATATATATTGTTGTGTTAAGTCCTGCTAAAGTGAAATTAACCTTTAGATGACCCTAACTGTTAACTCCAACTGTTTTGGGAGGGAAACTTAGAGCATTCATATTTGGGCAGGCTTTTTCAAGTATTACAATTGGTTAAGGCCCTGTGGGCCTAAGGTATAAATTACAGGCATTTGACAGCTGTTCCTCAGTTCCAGTTTTGAGTCAATAAATGCTGTTGTAGCTATGCCAGTCTGTTTCTTGCCTACTGAAGTCTACTACACAATATCACCCCTTCTGATTACAAAAATGAAAAATAGCTCTTTTTTAGATAATAAACAGACAGCTTCAAGATCTACTTGAATAGACCCACCAATAGAGACTTATAGTGTTGTAGTAGCTGAGAGGCTGATTAAGGTTAGGGAGATCCTAGTTCAAGTCAACTCTTAGCTGTAGCACTCACAGTCATTAGTGGGCCAGGCATTGTTTCTAAGTTCAAATCAAAATCAAATCAAACCTAACTTTTATTGTCAATGCACAACATGTGTACAATGAAATTGAATGAATCTCCCTTGATGCAGCCCCCAGCCCGAAACACAAAATACACCTCAATAACTCAATAAATGAAAAAATAGAAATCCCTAAACCCAAATAAGTAATAACTAACACACATTCCCATATATGTATGTAACATTATATTATATTACACTAGTATGAACATGTTGCACATTGCACTGGTCCTGCAAGTCTATCATATTAAACCTAATTGTGGTGTGTGTTGCTTTCAGAAGTCTGGCATCCCATGGATAAAAGCTATTTTTCAGCCTATTAGTTCAACCTGGCTATGCTTCTATATTTCCTACCCGATGGTAGGACAGGAAAGAAGTGCTGACCAGTGTGTGAATCATCCTTAAAGATTTTCCACACTCTGCTGAGGCAGCAGGTCTTGGCAATTTTGTCCAGTGGTGTCAGGAAAGAGCCCATAATTCCCTTCCCCAGCATGTTACAAAGGAAAAAAGTGGGAGACAAAAGTGATCAATGTAACCTTAAAGGCCCTGTCACACTGCCCAACGGATGCAAAATGGACACAACGTACGAGCAAAATGTTCCATCCATTGTTATCCGCTCTCAAAAGGGGCAAAAATTTGCATAACCAGAGCGGAGCGTGCATAACATAGGACGCCCCTGGGGAGGACGCAGGGCGATGCGAAAAGCGGCATGCCGGAACGGAAGCCTAGCGGATGGAAGCGGATTGCCTTACATCCGCAGGGCTTCCCAGGAGAGGCCTCAGCAAAAGCGCGACGCGAACGGATGAAGCGCTATGCAGAGCGATGCAGAGCGAGTGAAGCGGATGCAGAGCGTGGAAGCCTAGCGGGATCAGAGCGGAAGCCTATCGGATGCAGACGGAAGCCTACGGATGCCTGGTTAATTTCGCTGCGGGGGGGATGCATTCGAAGCCACATGATATAAAGGAAGCAGCTCGCACGTGCCACATTCGGAGAAGACTGTGCAGGATACATCGAGTCCTTGCACTAGCCTGCATGCATGCCTGCCTGCAAGCCTGCTGCCAGCTCCTCCAGCTGCCTCCAAGCCTCCTGCCAAGATCCGCATTGCCAGCCTCTTCTCTTCCTGCCTCCAGCCTTGGCTGCCAGCCTGTCCTTTCCATGGACTTCCTGCCAGCAAGTCTGCCTGCCCAGCTTCGGTGCCTGCTTGCTTGCCAGCCTTGCTGCATTGCCTGCCTGCCGTGCTTCCTGGCCTAGTCTTCCTGCCAGCTTACTCTGCCAGGCCTTCCTACCAGGCTTCCTGCCAGCCTCCCTGCCAACCTCCCTGCCTCAGACAGCAACCCCCACAACCATGGGAAGAAGTTGAAAGTCTCCAGCAACTGCCCCATCCTGGCAAGAGGGACAGCCAACCTTCCCGCCCCCTGTCCTGACTCTGCTATCTGGTGGGGCTTTCTGCTGTCGGGGCTCGCTCTTCTGGTCTGGAAGCTGTTCCCCTTGGCTGGTGCTTCTGTGCTGTTACTCGCCTAAGTTGTCCTGTGCGGTTGGTGCTTGCTGCTGCGACTCTGCTGAAGCTGCTCTGTCTGCTGGTCTGTGGTCCTGCCTGCTCCGGACTTGCTCGTCACGCTCAGATGCTTCCTTGTCCTTGCTCATGTCCTTGCTCAGTCCTGTCAATGTCCTGCTCCTGCTGCTGTGCGTCCTGCGTGCTGACGCCGGGGTTCCTGTGCTTACTCCTGCTGCTCTGATCCTGGTCCTGCTATCTCTGGCTGTGATGAATGATGTATGATTAATCTGTGCTGCTACTCTATGATGATGATGCTGATGAATGATCCTTGTGTAGTGATGTCCGTGCATAGCTGCTGGTTGCTGCTGTTGATACGTGGGGAGGAGCAGCCCCTACCACCTGGGAGCCCCTCTGATGAGGCCCCACTGGTCCTGCCAAAGGAGGAAGAACGTATGCGGGACGGAGAGGAGGCAATACTTCATTGAGGAGGAACACGAGGAATGAGGTGCTTGGAGTGGCTGAGAGAGAATGACTATCTGTGGCGGAAGGACACCGGCTGGTACGGGGGACACCAAGGAGGAAGCAGGCTGCTTGGAGAGAGAAGGCAGAGAGTATGGGTTACATTCAGAAGGTGCTCCTTGGCTGGTGGAAACATATGCACACTGGTACGGAAGCTGCACCTGAAGAAATCTGCCAGGCCAGGTTAAGCTGACGCGACAGAGAGACTATGTCATGGCCAGGTGCAGCTTCCTGGAGATGAGATCCACCACCGAGGAGCACCAGAGCTCCTCGTGTCTAACCTCTCTCTCTGGGCAGCCTGCTGAGACCCAGTACTCTTCGGCCGAGAGTCAGTCCCTGTCTCCAGGCAGGTTTCTGTGGAGCGTGCCACGGCGGAGAAACCGCGGACAGGCGTTGTAACACCGTGGTGGAGCGCATTGGAGACTCCCGTGGTTGGTGGGAGAAAGGAGACATCACGAGTCCACACAGTCGTAGCAGCATCCAACCCCCCCAGCTCCACCTCCACAGAAAGGCAGAGAGCAGACAGCAGGAGGGGCAGAGCCACGCTGTCCTGCTGGAGATCAGGGACACCATCCGCACCAGCATAGATCTCCTCTCTCAGCTGGTCCACACCGACTCCTCATCCTCCAACCGGCAAGCCCTTCCTTACCTATTCAACCAGCCCTGAGGGACATGGAGGATCCCCAGTACCAGGTGATGAAGGACCGGATAACCGAGCTGCTTCACAACTTTCCAGACCCAGAGGAACCTGCCTCCCACCCAGTCCAGCGTCTGCTCCTCCACCCCAGGTGATGTCCCTCCCATACCAAGGCTTTCCCACAGCCTCACCTACCAGGGCTACAGCTACCAGGAGCGTCCAGCAGCACAGTCAGCAGCCCTTCCCAGTCCAGGCACAGAGTCATCGGACACACCGTTGCCACTGTTCCACTGATGCCCCGATGCCAAGCCACGCCCAATGATGCACCGACGGACAGCGATGCCACCCACGCCACAGATGCCACCAACGCCAATCCTCACCAGCTGCAGACCAGACAGCCCCACTACACTGCTCTTCCTCCACCCCACAGCCAAGCCCGCCTCAGTATATTGTCCTCTCGTACTGGGGCTGACACCACATGGCAAGGAGGAAGGAGCTCTCAACAACACGGGGCTGAGCCAGCTGTCCGAGAGCTTCCTCAACACACTGTCACCTTTGTCCTCTCGGGCCAGGACCCCAGTGGGGCTTCAGACCAGCACTCCAGCACCAGCACTCCACACCACCTGGATCCTTCACCCCTGAGACTGGGCACACCTCGAGTGACCAAGAGGAGTGCCAGAGACTGGCTGCTGGCTACCTGTGGACTTTATTTGGGGCATTTGACTTGGGTCATTCTTCTTTTTCAGCTTGTTGTTAATAAAGTCTATCTTTGATTCACACACTTGCTTCATTTCTTTTTTTTAATAAAGTCTTGGTGAAAACTTTTTAGAATTGGTTTAAGCCTTTGCATGCTTTGTGGGTGGGTTAAGATAACAGTGGGTGGGAGGAGATACCTGGGTATTGGCAGGGATTACCTTTGGATGGGTAATAGCTGTGGATAGATAAACTCCAGTGAAGCATAGTGGACTGTATGGTCCACCCTCCAGGTGCCACACTATGCCCTTTATTATCAATATAATGTAAATAATCATCCACACATGTCAACACAAACACAACTCTTTATTAAATGCCCTTGATCATTGTTAGGGCCACCTCAACTACATGGCCCCAAATCTCAATACCAGTTATAGAATCGAGACAGAGGCAAGAGAAAGAAGCATCCATAAATCAATCTATCATCCTGTCTTGCCACCTCCACCGCTCTCAGCTGGGGAGATTGCACCACGGTGATTTCAGGAGGTTGTCCGCTCTCTCTCCCCTTCACACGCCCATAAGGAAGACCATCTAAGTCTGCCGGACCTTAGCCAAACTACACCACAATCTAGCTTTAACTCTATCAGGCTTTCGCCCATTGCCTCTATTCACCCAGGCTCCATTTCCCCATTGCCTCTGGTTGGAGGTCCAAACGAACGACCTGTTCTGCAAACACATGCTGGTAGCAGGTGGTGCGCATGAGATTGTGCAGGATGCAGCAAGCTTCCACATCCTCCTCGACGGTCTCTGGGCGATGCTGCGATGTGGATGAGCAAGTAACCTGGAAACCCTGTTGGCCAGAGATGCCAAAGGCGTTCTCCACCACCCACCTTGCCTGGACAGCCTGTTAGTTGAAGATCCTCTCTTGCACGGGTGAGGAAGTCTGGGAGGTGTAGAGGGCTTCATGAGTAGGTTCTGAGGGAGAAGGAGTCATCCCCCATGATGAAGTAGGGCCACATCTTTGCTGTGTCGTTGGGCAGTGGGTCTGGATCTGAGAAGCCCACAATGAGGTTGCGTTCAAGCCCCTCCTTGAGGCTCACTGGCGTTGTATACCTGGGACATCTTGAACATGAGGCTGTGTGCCTGACAGTACGATTGTACAAACTTGTATGTGAGCATCGAACATGGCGAAGAGGACGATGCTGAAGAAGCCCTTGTAGTTGAAATAGTGGAACCCCGACTTGGCTGGAGCTTTGCAGGCCACGTGCTTGCTCTTATGAGCTCCAAGGTGTGTTGGAAGTTCCACTCTTGATACACACTGCTTCTGCAACTTCTTCCATCCTTTTTACAGTCGGGAGGGGCACTGGAGGAGCATCCTCATGTAATTTTCGATGATGGCCTGGCACCACTTCTCTGACCACTTTGCTTGATGCTGTTCCGTGTGGCACCCTCCAGCTGTACGCTGTTTTGTATGTGGGTTTCCAGAGGGCCAGTGGCGCAGAGTAGTGCCCACCTTGAGCCAGGGTCTAGGTGTGGGCCGGAAGCTGGTGTTTGCCCTTGGTCAACCTGGGTGTCAGCCGCTGCACAACCTCGTCAAGACATGTCTGGAGGATTCCTGATGAAGTTTTGGAATGCACGGGGCTCTCGTTTCCTGGCTCCACCATCAGCTTGTTGTACAGGTGCCGTACTCTGGTTCTTCTCCCGAATCCTTCTTCGGACCCAGACATTCTTGGCCGCCTCTTTTTCTTTCCGTAGTAGAGTTCACAGAGCCTGTAGGATGGCCGTTCGCACCGCTATGCAGACAATGGTGGGCTGCAAAGTGACTTTGTTATGATCAACCACAGCGTGCAAACCAATGACTCGGATGCTCGTGAGAAAGAAGCACAGAGTCAGATGAAGGCTGCAGAGCTTAGCACAGCTGCGGTGCTGGTCTTGCAAAAGTGAGATGCAGGCAAGGTGTCTCCCCCTCTTTTATCAGCAGTATAGGTGTCCCTTTCATCCTCTATGATTTCCTTAGACATCCTATAATATCCCGAGATAGTCCCTCTGCGAACGTTTTTTTTTCCGCCTCTCCAGTACACATGCTTCTGTTTCAGCCAGTGCTGACATCTGCTAGCACTACTGTTCTCTCCGTTCCACATCCTTCCGCATTCCTCCATCTGCCGTCCGTTACCACTGCGAGCGGATGGAGTTGCAGGTAGGGATGCCAAGCGGATTGCCAAGGGACTTATACGGTATGCATATACGGCGATGCAGAACAGATGACGCCGCGCGATACAGAACGCACGCATTGGATTACTATTTTCCGCTCAAAAATTCATGTAGACCAGCTTCAAACCACCTTCTTAGCGGTTTCATTGAAACTCATAACACAGATGACTGGACGGATAGAGAGGAAGCAAAACGGAGGCAGTGAGTACAGAACGGATACATCGTGTTAACCAACGGATGACAAGTTTTTTCCTCCGTTTTACATCCTCTTTCCATCCGTTGGTGCAGTGTGACAAGGGCTTTAAGGATTAACCAAGGGCAGCTCTGTTTAACTTCCAAAATTAGACTTCAAAGAGTAAAAGGCAAGACAAGACAGAAAAGCAGAGGCAAGAAAAATATTGATTTATGCTCTACCACTCTGCTACATTTTTTCCTATTTCTAAAACAGCACTCTCCATTTCTCAATTTTCTTTAAAGACTGTTTTGATTGTGGTGTTTGTATTATTAGTTAGCATTACTTTTAGTGTTTGAGCTTCACATTTCAAATGTCATTCTAAAGCCCTTGTCACACTGCACTTACGGATGCAAAGAGGATGTAAAACATTAAAAAAAAGCTTGCCATCCATTGGAAAACGCTATGCATCCGTTGTGTACCCACTGCATTCGTGTTTCCTATGCTCTATCCTTTGAGCATCCGTCCACTGAGATTTCATCCGCTCAAGAAGTTTTGAGCTGCACAAAACTTTTTGAGCGGATGAACTTTCCGCTGTGTACGATGTAAATCCATGACGTACGAGCAACAAACGTTCTATGTCCGTTTATCATCCGTTAAACGTCCGCTGTATCCTCTCTGCATCCTCTGGGCATCCCCTCAACTCACATCCGCTGCAGCTGAAAACGGAAAGAGGGAGGAAACAAAAGGTACACGGAATGTCTACACAGCGTTAGTAGCACAGAAATAGAAAGGATGAGCAGTGAACGGTTTGCATCCTATATACATCCTCTAGGCTTCCTATGAACATCCCTTTAACATTCCTGCTACATACTACCCATGTCCGTTCTTTTCCTTTCTTTTCTGTTCTGTTTATGCAAATTTTTGCCACTTTTTGGAGCGGATGACAACGGATGGAGCCACCCCCGAAAATTTGCTCGTCCGCTGTGTCCTTTTTGCATACTTTTTGCATCCGTCAACCAGTGTGACCTCGCCTTAACTTTAAGCTGCACTTAAAGTTAAAATCAAGCAATACTTCAATAATTTAAACATTTAAAGGCAACCTAATCATCTAAATCAGTGGTTCTCAACCTGTGGGTCATGACCCCTTTGGGGATTGAATGACCCTTTCATAGGGGTCGCCTAAGACCATAGGAAAACACATATTTTTGATGGTCTTAGGAACCGAGCCATAATTTTACAATTGGGGTCACCACAACATGAGGAACTGTATTAAAGGGTCACGGCATTAGGAAGGTTGAGAACCACTGATTTAAATGCTTCTGAAACAGAAACAGAAAATAATTTGCATTTTTTATAAAACAGTAGTTGAACATGCATAGGTACCATTAGCCAAACTATGTCTGTTTGTCTCTCTGTCTCTTTCTCTCTCCCTCTCTTTCGTGCATGTACACACACACACACACACACACACACACTGTCAGATTTTACGCAGAACACCCAACCAGCACACAAGTAAATTATTCTGCAGGATTCAATTACATAAGAAACTTCTTTTTATACAATACCACACAGCAGAAGTCAGCAAACAAATTCAGGAACACGGGCAATATTCACAGAAGCAAATAATTACAGAGTAGAGAGATACATGTCTAATCCAACAGTTCCATTGACTGAGCTGTTACCATTTCCATTCCAGCCAGTCCCCAATGGCTGACCTGTTGTCATGTCTATTTGAGTTCATGAACTATATACACTGACATGCCACACTTCATGACTGGAATAGACAAAAATCAAACAACTCAATGTTCCTTTTATGGTGCATTCCACCCAATGGCTTGGTCATTTTTATCCTCACCCAAACTTTTTTGTTATACATGCAACAATCAGCTTTGCAAATCTTGAACCAAAGACTATTCAATGCAGTATCTATACAGATATTCCAATTCCTGGCTGACTGCTTCAGCCCATAAATGTTTGATGATTTGCATACTGTGCAGTCCAAGTATGCCTTACATCCTTTTAAGGCAACCCTTCTGCAAACTGTTGCATTTTTTGCAAAACTCTGAAGCTGGCATGGCCAAGCTTTCCATCAGAAGATGAACACGTGAATCATGTTGTTCCACATTCCCAAATGTTTGGGCACACTGAACCTTTTGTCCCTGCAACACATAAAGGTTATCCTGCTTTATGCCCTGTTCACATACTTTGCCATTTGTCTTAATGATACACTTTCCATTTACAATTAAGGCCTCAAACCCCTTTTGGTCTAAACTAGAGACACTCAATAAAGTATGCTCCTTTTCAGGCACACACAATATATTGCTAAACTTTTCCTTCAGACATGGAATCACCATACTGCCTTTTCCAGTAACTTTAGCCTGGCTATTTGCCAAGGCCACTGCATCATCTCCAGCTGGATCCATTCTGAAAAACAATTTACAATTATTAACAATTGTTTGACTAGCCCCACTGTCTATTATCATTTGTCCCTGCTATTACAATAGCCAACTTTTGCAACAGCAGCCTGTCCATCTGTTGTATCTTTTCTCTGCAAAGTCTTTCTTCAAATGAGACTTATCCCCACAGATGAAACACTGCTGTCCTGTTGCTCTCTTTGTAGAAAATCTTTGCTGAGCTGTTTTCCGATCTCTGCAGATATATTGCCTGTTGCTTTTCTCTCTCTGCTCCTTGCACTCCCACATCAAGAATTTCTCTTCATGTCTTTTTCTAAAATGGTGCTTATTTTTCTCTGAAATCAAATAAACTTTTAGAGCCTCCATTCTTAAGTCCTGCTCTGGTTTGCACTCAAAAACAGCTGAAACAATGCTCCATGTTTCATCAAGACTGTTTAACACCAGCAGCAACTTTTGAGATTCATGAATCTTTATCCCATGCTGTTCCAGCTCAATGAATAAAATCTCCATGTGCAACAAATGCTCCTCCACACTTGCTTGTGGCTGCAGCTTGGTCCCGTATACTTTTCTCAATAATTGTACAATATTACATGCTGATGCACTCACATGCACACTTCTCAATTGCAGCCAAACCTCTGTTGAAAGGTAAAGCCTTTCTCTTTCACTAGGTTCGAATTTCCCAGCTGGGAGGACATGCAGCATAAGGATGTGAGGCAAGCTGCATGAAAGCCAGATCTTATTTATTGATTCAGGAAAGCAAGTGGCAGTAAGAACCAGTGTTCTTAGGCTTGGTATAGCTTTGTGGCAAGTGAGTCCATGTATACTGTTGGTCTTCCCAGGTGAAGGCAAAGAGTTACTGGTCTCCCGGGATGCTTAAGAAGGCTGAACACAGGTCTATGACTATAAGATACATAGCCGAAGCTGAGACTTTGGTTATTATAGTTGCAGGATTTGGCACTGGAGCCTGTGGGATCAATAGTTTTTCCTTCAGGGCCATTCCTTGGGGGAATTACAAGCCCATTGAAGGTGGCTGTGAATTCAGTGTTTTCATTTTTTCGTCAAGAAAAAGGTGCATCACTTTCCCTTCCCTCATCCCATTGGGGTCTATTACTATCTCTGTGTTCGTTGTGATGGAATGGGTTGTTTCACAGGAAAAAAGCTCTAGGCAGTTCCTGGTGATGATTATTCCTCTGCTTGCTATGGGAGAAGGTGTTATTGTCTAGCATAGAGCTTCTAAGCAGTTCTGAATATCAGTTGCAAGCTAAGTTCTTCCTACAGTTCTGGCTAAAATGCCTAAATTCCCCACAGTGATAGCAATGTGGGCACCTATCTTGGGGCCGTCCTGCCCTATCACATTGCCAGCTGGCATTCCCGTCAGTTCCCAGTGGTCCAGCGTGATATTTGCCTAGCATTATTATGCATGGCAGCAAAGATTTTTACCTCCTCATGTCTCTATCCTCTTTTTTTCCTCTTTTTTCTCCTCTCTTAATTTATCCCTTTGGTCATAGATGAAGTTTGCAATCCTGTGCAGCTCTGCTATTTCCAAGATAGACCAATTAGACACTATGTGGTGAAAGTGTTCCTTGATGTCACTAGTGGACTGGTTGACAAAGGCTGAGGCTAAAATCCTTTGATCTTTTTGGCAGTTCAAGTCTAAGTGTGCATAAGTTATGTCTGCCTTTGAGAGATGAACCCAAAAGGTGTTGGGATTTTCCTTGTCCATCTGGGTTGTCTTTTGAAATTCTGATCATTTTAGAGGTTTTTTCCAATTTCTTCTAGGGCTTCCATTATATTAATTTTTGCCCTCTTATCCAATGATTGGTATGATTGTAATCCCAATCAGGGTGATGTACTGGTCAGGCAAATAGTGCTGGGGCAGCTTGCCATGGGATAATTGGTTGCTTAGCTATTTGGTCTGTTTTTTTCTACAGCTTTAATAGTTCATCCCTAGTCAAGAAAACCTGCAGCAACTGATCCGTGTCTTCCCACGATGGGTTGTGGCTCTCTATTATTGATTTCAGGGTTCAGATTACCATTTGAGGGTCTGCCCTAAATATTGGAGTGTCTTTTCCCCAAATAACGAGATCTGAGGCAGAGAAAAGCGTATGGGTTAGGACATATTCCAGTTGTCCCCTTGTTCTACTCATACAGGTTTGCTCAATAGGGGAGCAATAATTCTTGCCTCAGTTTTACCTTGGGAATGGGTTTGTACTTTAAGGCCATGTCACACTGCCCAACGAATGCAAAAAGGACACAACGGACGAGCAAAATGTTCCATCCGTTGTTATCCGCTCTCAAAAGGGGCAAAAATTTGCATAAGCAGAGCGGATAACACGGAAAGGAACGGACGTGGGGAGGACGCAGAGCGGATGTATAGAGGATGCAGAGCAGATGTATAGAGGATGCGTAGAGGATGCCTAGAGGATGCAGAATGGATGCATTGGATACATTTTCCGCTCAAAAGTTTTGGGCAGCTCAAAACCTTCTGAGCGGATGAAACATCAATAAACCGATGCTGGACGGATAGAGAGGAAGCAAAACGGAGGCAGTGAGTACAGAACGGATACATCGCATTAACCAACGGATGGCAAGCTTTTTTGTCCGTTTTACATCCTCTTTGCATCCGTTGGTGCAGTGTGACATGGGCTTTAGCTTGATTTTTCCTTGCAGTTAAGTCTTTGGTTCTTGCTAACTCGGTCTAGCAATACCAGTAAGGTATTTGGCTGGGCTTAATTCAGGATCTAAGTGCTTTTAGAGTTTTAAAGTCAAAAGTATCACTGTCAGGCCAAATTTGTCTTCCAGGGACCCTCCTTAGCAAAGTCCATTTTTTAATATGTCCTTTTTGCTTTTCTCTTATTTATACTGGCCACACACTGCTGTTAGTTTTCAGAGAAGACTGTCCCAAATGAGGCAGAGCTCTTTCTGAATTCAACAGCCATCCTGCAATCTTTCTCTGCCTTGTTCTCTTTTATAATACAGGCAGTCCTTCAGCTTAATTACAGTTCAGTCCCTACTGTGTGCTCTGGGCCACTTGTCAGAATTTTTGCAGCACGCCCAACCAGCACAAAAGTAAATTATTCTGCAGGATTCTATTACATAAGAAACTTCTTTATACAATACCATACAGCAGAAGTCAGCATACACCTTCAGGAACACAGAAGCAATACTCACAGAAGCAATTCATTTACAGAGTAGAGAGATACAGAGGCCCAGAAGCCTAGATTTACAGAGGCCTAGGTTACAGCGGACAAACCAACTTTTATACACAGTTTAGAAAGTCAAAGCCACGCCCAGACTCCAATTGTCTCTTATAACACCATACAAAACAAATACTATGTTTCAGTATCCAAACAGTCCCCATTGGCTGGCCTGTTGCCATGTCTATTCCAGTTCATGAACTATATATACTGACATACATACACTCCACAGCTGATTGTAATCCTGGAAATGCTTGGCTATACAATCAAAAATGCAGCATAATACCCTTCTCCTAAAAATGAGGTTAGAGGCTACAATCAAGACAACTCAGAAAGAGATTAGTTGACTAGTAGGATTAGAGAGGGGTGAAGATTAAAGATAAGACTTGGCAGTTGACCAAAATACAATGTCTAGATGCACCAAGCTGGATCAACAATAGCAGGGGTGTCAAACTCAATATCATTGAGGGCCACACCAGGATTGTGGATGACTTCAGGGGGTCTGGGTGGGTGTGGCCTGGGTGGGCATGGCGATGGTGGGTGTGGGCGTGATCGGCATGGCCAGCTCCCACTGCTGCTGTGCTTGCTCTTCTTGGCTAGGTTGCTCAAGGTTTGTTCAGGAGGCAAATTGTGTGGGTTAGAGGGAGGCCCATTCCATCTCCTTACAAGGAGACACAGCTTTGTAACCAAAGCATCCTCAAGTAATAGGATGGGAGACCACCAGTAGAGGTCAAAGGAGGGGACAAAGGGATGGCAAAAGGCAGCAGGGTTGCTGGTAGCCAAGTGTTAAGGTAGGACTTCCCTCAGACTCTCACTCTCTCTCATTATAATCTCCTTCGTTCGTTCCTTTCTTTCTCCTTCTCTCTTCATTCTTTCTTCCCTTCTTTCCTTCCTTTTTTTCTTCCTTGCTCTCTTCCCCCCCTTTTTTTTCTTTTTTCTTTCCTGTCCCTTCTTTGGATGGAAAAGGAGAAAATGTAAAAGGAGAAACATTCATTGCCTTGTGATCAAATGTCACTTTTGCTAGTACTTTGTGGCCACTTATAAGACTGAGAACAAACCAAGCCCAATTTATCCCATACTTTCATGGGGGCATCTGCAGACTACAGTATAACAAAACTGTCAAAATGATGGCTCTGACAGTTTATCAGAGCTCCTCTATTTTTATGTGCAATAGCTTTAGCGTTTAAGAACAGAGATAAATTAGTTGCTTTTCTGTTAATACATAATCCTTAAAAGGGCTCTCCTGTAGGGACTCTGCCATGGTCTAATTCAGACTGGAAATATAGCAAAGGAAAATATTTTTCCCACTTGCTTTGTCCTGTTTTCCTCACTGGAAATAGCTGTTTGCAACATACAAGGAGAGTATACTTTCCTAAAGCCCCTGTCACACTGCACCAACGGATGGAAAGAGGATGTAAAACGGAGAAAAACACTTGCC
>BHFT01007173.1:0-20246 GCA_004320025.1 Laticauda laticaudata
AATTGGATACATTTTCTGCGCAAAAGTTTTGAGGGCAGCCCAAAAACTTTCTGAGCGGATGGAGGATGCTGGACGGATAGAGAGGAAGCAAAACGGAGGCAGTGAGTACATCATGTTAACCAACGGATGGCAATCTTTTTTGTCCATTTTACATCCTCTTTGCATCCATTGGTGCAGTGTGACAGGGGCTTTAGGAACACAACCAATTTGCTTTATTAGATAAGAGAAAGGAAAAAATGAAAAACATTAATAAACCAGTTCAATAAACCAGTTCAGAAACATGTTGCATATACACATAAAAAAAACTGAAAACAAGGAAATAAATGGTGAGCAAAAGAAACTATCCAGATTACTGAACCAAAAAGAAAGCTAAAATTATGGGCAATAGAGATGAGGCAGAACAGCTAAATGAAGAAGTTTAACATAAAACTAGAAAAAAAAATTAGATTTCACAGAACATGCATGTAAATTTCAAAATTATGTATATTTATCCTTCATTGACTACGGTAAAACTGTTCATTGCACTAAGTATGAAAAATTATGGAAATAGCTAAAAGAAAAGGGCATTCCAAAACTCTTGATTCATTTCTACTATTCTATCAGTTTTTCTATTAAATTTATATATTGAGGCAGTTTTGAGGAACTTCAATTTAGATGACTTGAAAATTGAAAGAAAAGCATTTAAGATATCCAGATGACATTGCTATACTGTAAAACTAAATAAGGTATAAAAGCGAAAGCAGAAATTAAAGACAAGATTGCTTCTGAACACCAAAAACAATATAGTTGTGATGATAACTGGAAGATAAAAATTAATCAGTTCAGGATTTTATTTTCCTCAAGATCAAAACTGAATAAACAAAGACCTCAAAGTTAAACAATGGGAGCGCTGCAATGACAATCATGGAAATGATTTCAAAAAGCATTGTTTTGATACCAAATGCAGAATATTGAACTCTTGTCATTTTTTCCTATCACTACCTACAGTTGCAAAACACTGTTTGGATAATAAGAAAAGTAGAGTGGGGGGGGGAACCTAGACTCCCTCAAATTATGGTTTTGGAGATGATTATGTATATACCTTGGACGGCAAAAATGATGAACAAGATCACATTGAACCAGAAATATCACTGGAAGCTAAGATTACCAAGCTAAGGCTGTCTTATTTTGATCATGTTGTATTTTAGAATTCCTTTGAAAAATCAATTATTCTAGGAACAGTTGAAGAAACAAAACAGGATCAGCAAACAACATTCTTAAGAGGTTCTATCAAGCAAAATACTGCTTTAAACCTGGAAATATTAAATAAAGTTGTAAAATATTAGAAATAATTTAGAATAATCTATGAAGTCTCTGAAAGTTGGATGTGACTGAACTGATGAAAAGAAACAAGCAGAGTAACCACTTCAGTACGATGGTGCTTTCTGAAACATGAGGTATGCATTTCATCTCAATAAAAATAGTTTGATGGTGGTGTTTTCTAATATGGTATACAATGATAAAAACAATGAAAATATCTTATTATTCCTAACAACTAGCAGAATATTTATAGGTCTGAATTCAACTATTAATGCAAAAATGTCAACAAATCAAAAACAATATATATTTCACATCTCATGTTTATTTCCAGTTTGTGATTCACCATATTTTATTATTAGACAAATGCAAAAGTGTAATCTAGATAAAATAACTAGAGTTAGTCTTGGTGAAATAAATAAAAATAAAATAATAATAAAGCTAGAAATAAAACATACAAGTAAAATACCTTCCTGTAATAATTTTCCCTGTACTTGGAGGTTCTAAATAGACTTGCCGGCATCTTCATTTCTTTATTATCTTTATCCTTTATTGTCATTTAAAAGTTAATTTAACACATTTTATTCTTATAAACAGCCAGGAAAAAACACATGGGTTGTAAAATTTTCTTTAGAATATACTCAACTTTTAATTAGCTAAAATACTGTAGAAATAAGTTAGAAATCCACAGAGTGGGTAGTATTTGATTGGTAGTCTTCTGAAGCAGGAATATGGTAATAATAATATACGTAAACTGATTATTTAAAAAACACATAACAGTCATCAAAATGATTCCCTGGAACATCTGTAAAATTTTTAAATTAATTGAAAATTTAATTAATAAATTTTAAATTGTGCCAGCAATTAAAAACTGAACACAAGAGTAGAAAACAGTCGAAAACATGGGGGTTAAAATATTGTATGATTTCCGAATACAGATCGATAATCTTGGTTCATAATGCATCAGATATAACTGTGGCTGAAAAAAAAGAAACTATGGGTAATTGATGTGGCAATACCAGAGGATAGTACAATAGAAGGCAAAGAATTGGAGAAGATCACAAAGTATTAAGATCTAAAAACTGAAGGATTATGGCATAAGCCTGCCATAATGATCCCAGTGGTTTTGGCATGCTAGGTGCCATACCAAAAATTCCTGGATGGCACTTAGAAAACCTGCATATTGACAAAACTTGTATCTATCAATTGCAAATAGCCACTCTGCTTGAATTGCATATATTATGCAACATGACATTCCAGGTTCTTGAGAAGAACTCAATGCTTTTGAAGACAAACACTAGCTAAAGAAGGGCAGCTATGGATTCACATTCTTGTGAACAAATAATAATATAACAGTTCCTCCCAACTTTTCATACCAAGCCCATATTGGTGCTGGCTGCAAAGAGCCATAATTTAGCAACTTCTGGAGTCCTCCTATGTCCTCCCCCTTTGCATAAATTTAGGTCTTAATTGAAAAATCAAGGTATTTGTACTTTGTCAAAGGAACTCATCTAGAAAGAGAGTGAAAGGGGAAATTATCGATATCTGTGATTAGATCACTGCAAGAGCAGCAGAGATCTATCAGTTAACTATACTATGGCCCTCTGTAACTAAATAATGACATAAAGAGCTTTGACACAGACATTTCTTTAAGAATAGTTGGCCTTAATGTCTAGTTTTTTTTTTCCTGATTTTTTGTCCTAGAAATAGATTTACTGCTCATCTTGGCTACTGCAATGAACATTGGTTTGAAATGGACTTGAGTAACATGCATTGGCCATTGATTTGGCTGTGTGTCAAAGAGAGTGTACAACACACAAAACACTTCAGCCAAAACTTTTATAGATAATACACAATCAATACCATGTCTTTTTTTCTTTTGAGAATTATTTTATATGAGAAAAATTATTCATTATTCCAGCTAATTAACAAGTTACTGAGTTGTGAAATAAGACCATTAACATAATATTTTGATGATTTCAATAACACCAAAATACTAAATAAGTCTGAAATCCTTAATGAACTTTAATCATCCAGTCCACATTGTTGTAATCCAATTCAATATATCTTCATAGAGTTGATTAGCTTAGATTGCATAAAATATTTCTATTATTTTATTATTCATTTGCAATGTGCCCTTTATATTGGTCATCATAAAACAAATATCCTACAGGTAAGATGGTATCCTGACTACAGTCAACAATATCTCTGAATACAATAGCATTTTAATACCCTCCCAAATGTTTGGAGTCCCAGAAGTCATTAACTATTCGTCCCAGTGGCCAGGGCCATGGTTACTGAGGCTATTTCCTAAACATTTGGAGACCATCATGTTGCCTAATTTTTCTTTTGAGTAATGTTTTTAGGGGGGAAACCCTTAATGCCCAGATTGTTACCCAGCCCTTCATATGGTCAATATTGCTAAATATTCCTCCATTTAACTGAATATAAACATTTATTTTTCCCCATATAATAATTAAACATCCCATTCAGTTTATGCCTTGTGCTGGTGCCCTATAGCAATGATTTTGTGATAGCTGGAACCCTTGTTTCTAATAAGTCTTATAATTTACTTGTGCTATTAGGCTAGGAAAGAGAAGAAAAACTTATGGCCCACCAAATGGTGCTGAACTGTGATTCTCAGAATACTCAGTATGTGTCATCAATGGTGAGGAATGAGCTAGGAGTATTTCAGCAACTTCTGGAGGGCCACGGATTCACTTCTCCTGGCATAAATCCTCTCCATGCTAAAATTTAAAAACCGTGTATTGAGATTCTACCTGCAAATACTTACAAAGAAAAGAAGGTTGAAGAGGAAAAGAAAATATTTTGTGACTTTCAGGCAGCCTGACGCCATCTTTCTTCTTATTATTATTCAGACCTAGGAAGTAGAAAGAACTAAATGAATAGCCATCCTTGATATTATTCTGCTCTTCTCACCCACCCTTACTGCATACAAGATATGCCAGGTAACCCAACATAGGATTTACATTGTCTTTCCTTTTTGATATTTGTTTTCCAATAGATGGTTTGATCTGTTAAAAAGAAACATTCTTAGATTTCCCCCTATTCAAAATTTGCTCGGAACTCAAAAAAAGAAAGAAACCTCTTCCAACCATACCCAAACAGAAATGAAACAGCTGTGCAATGTGCCTTAGCTTGTGTTGATATTTCAAAGTTGAAAACCAATGCTAAATAGAGACAATGTGTATTTGTTTTATCTAGTCAATCATCAGAGACTTTCACTTTCTATGACTCACCAAAAACTTACCTTTTCAGTTGCTGTTAAAAGAGGAAATCAGCTGGCAATTCTCATGATCCCTATTGAGCAACTAGAATCTGACAACATCCTTAATGACCTTCCACAACAATGCAACAGGAAATAAAACATGACAGTCTTAAGAGCAGCTAGCCCTTCAACCACCAGCAGATCAGCTCAGAGCTTCCTTGTATGAAATAACAATTCAGCAAAGGATGGTGAAACAATTCACCAGATATTATGCTCCAGTCTAAAAACTGCTTCTAATCCTGTTAGGTTATTTAGGTCAATACCAAGATCAGAATGGAATTAGAACATCTTTCTCCCCCAGGCACTAGCACATTATATTATCTTACACATTATCTTATATACTACATTACATATTATGTATTATGTTCCATATTAAGGATGAAAATATTTAAACAGGATAAACAAACAGAAACACATTTCTGAGTTTACTGAGTAAACTTAGAGTAGCTGAGTGAAACATTAATGCAGATAAGATGCTGTAGGATATGGTCAGCCTGTTTTCTAAAATTGGCATTTCCTATCTTAAGCATTTCAGAAACAGCTCTTCTTCTTTCCAAGATAAATAAGGGGAGGGGAGGAAGACAACTTAGGAAGCATTTTCTTAAGTTTAAATTATATGCACATTGCAAAAAAAGAGCAATTGCTCCATATATTTTAGTAGTGTAAGTATAGCTGCTATTTATACAAATAGAATTCCGTTGGGAGCTGGGCATCCACTCAAGACACTGCTTGAGCAAAACTCAAGTGAAATTTGCAAATGCCACATTCGAGAATGATCTTCCAAATGGACAATCCTCAGTAAAACCCATAAGCTCCCAGTTTCTAACCAGCAGGAACAACAGCTTGGAATTCTGAGAACTGAAGTTCTAACACATCTGGGATATAATGTTGGGCATCAAAATGGTTTCCCATAGCTGATGGTATAATGGGATATTTTGTTTAGGACAATACTAAATGCAGGATTTCTGGATATATTTAACTCAAAGTTCACACTATCATGCATATCTTGTTTATTTGGGCTTCATCGAAAAAGATGTTTTTTCTGTAGGTTGGAAGATGCAAATTCACAATCAATTCATTCTCATTTTGTAATATAAACCCAGCCAGCCATTTTAGAACAGCATACATCAATAAGACCAAACACATAGCATGTTTTGCTGCTCCACTTCTTTATTCCTCCACTGCCTCAGCTTCCAAATAGCCTACTGAAAGAAGTCTAAAAGATACTGTGGGAAAGAGAAAGAAGGGTATGATGAAATTTCCAGGTTTTTTTCAATTAAAAAAAACGAATTTCAAAAGCCTTTTCTGAATAGCTCATGAACCCCAGGGAAATTCATCAGACAAAGCTACAGAAAACCAAATTAGTGCTGCATTATTAGTCCAAATTCCTGTTTCACATGTTAATGCTCAGCTATCTTGTCCTGCAACATGCACAATATTACAAATACAAAAGGTCAACTTTGGACTTCATTCACAAAAATTGGTATAAACATTTGCCCATAGATCAAACTCAACTTAGCTATAATCTGAAACCGTTCCTAAACAGTATTAACTCCTCATGTCTCTTTAACAAACTATATTATCTTTAGTCCTAATTTACTGAAAAAAACCATCAGAAATCAGTATCACCAGAATGTCATAGGTTCTTTTAACTATATTCAATTTACTGGACTCCATATCCAAAAGAGCCAACAACAACACAGGTCCCTAAACAACACATTCAAACAAGCATTCACAACTATATTCATGACTTACTCTTACTCCACTCTTGCACACTACTCCTACTGCTACTTCTCATGAGTCCTATTAGTCCTACTCCTTGTGAGTTTTACTAAAGAAAATTATCTCTTTCTAGCTGCTTCAGGCATACGTCCACATACAAATACCTCTTGCCTCTCCTCTCTTTCACATACCACGCTCTTTCAGCACAGCACATTGTCCTGCTAATTGGGGAAAGGCTTAAAGCAGGTGTGTCAAACTCAAGGCCCAGGCACTGCATTTTAGGGGGCGTGCATAAGCGCACCAATGTGCCTACCATCCCTATCCTATTGTTTCTTTTTCTTATATGTGTCCATTTCATGTATTCATAATTATGTTTATACTTATACCTGTTATTTATAATCACTTGAATGAATGAACAAATGAACGAATAAATAAATAAATAAAAAATAAATCTGGCCCATGGGATGCTTAGATCTGATCCATAGGGCTGCGCTGGAGACAGCAAAGGACCGGCCCGCAGTGTCTCTGCCTATGGAACAGACCTTGCAAAGGTTGTGCACAGACCTCCCAAATTCTGTTTTCTCTGGCAGAAAGCTCAGGCCACCACAGGCACCCCCTCTCCCGACGTGAGTGATATCATGCTGACCCTGTCTATCCTGACCATGCCCCCCCCCCGATCCCTGAGGTCAAACACAACCCTGATGCGGCCCTCAATGAAATCGAGTTTGACAGGACAAGAGAAGCATAAGTGCTGGCTATTTTCTGGGTAGTTTGCTCTTTCTCAACCAGAATCAGTGATATTATCAATCCACCAATAAACAATACCATGATATATATTACTGGGGTAGAACCTATAACACAACTATTCTTCTATACACAAACTATTGTTGGGCCTCCCACATGAGAGGGACAGTATATTTCAGGATCCAATCTGGGTTGGTCCCTGGGACCAAAGGTTTAGTCTTCTATGCTTTTGGACTCATAATGGAGCCCATTCTCTATCAGAATGTATTCCACAACTTTCCTGCAACTTATCCTGGGATGTATATATTTGTCTTCATTCAGTATATGCTTAAATGCAGAAATAAGGCATTTACAAAAGCTGTAGTTGGAAAAAAAACCTAAATAGAGAAACCACTGCATAAAGGCATTACCTTTCTCAAAGTAATTATTTTTATGATAGGAGCATCACATTTCTTATAATTACATCCTTTACTGTGAAAACTGGATTCCAATCAAGAGGGAAACTATTATCTCTTGCCAACTAAATTTTTGGAAACCTTTGATTGCTCGTATGTGTGCGCACACATAAATACACACATTCATTTTCCATTCAGAAAGGTTGTTCCCTGTGCTAATCAAAACTCATTTTTGTTGTTCTAATTTTCAAGTCTGTAAACAAGTTATCTGCTTTTCTCAGTAATCCTTTGGGAATGTTATTCAGCTGGGCCAGTGGGAAAATGAAACAGCTATCCGAAACTCCACAAGTGCACAATGTTTTCTATAGTATGTGCATATATTAGGTACACTGAAGAAGAAATTACTACATAAAAGGATTATCTGCGCTTGTACTGTCCTTACCCATTTGTGCTTATGGCATTTCTCTTGTTTCTATATTACATATACAGTAAGTCAACCCTCTTGGCCTTCAGTAAGAGCCTAAAGCCCTGACTCTGCCAGATATCTTGAGGGTCCAAAGACAAGATTTATAAACATAGCTTTATCTCCAAGCTCTTTAATCAAGCTATTTTTTTAAAGTTAGGGAAGAAAGACAACTAAATGAGTAAGTATGATGATCTTTTGAATAAGTGTTCTATATACTTTCCTTTTACCTTCAGCAAACTAATAAGCAGTGGCAGAATTAATAATCCTCTTGTTTACTAATAGGAATCAACCCATCCCTGGGGGCAATCAGCCAGGAAGTTTGTAGCTACCGATCAGATTACACTTGTCAAATACAGTCAAAATGAAATATCAGAAGACTGTGTTTACACAGTTCCAGTACATCACTGTTCTGTAATTAAAAGTATACCACACCACAACTGTTTCATCATCTACCAATGAAACCTAGCTGTTAAATCAGTTGCAAAAATGAATTGTGCCAAACATTCAGGAATTTTAAAGCTGAAGAGATGCTTAGTTTGAATAAACTGAATTTTATATTTATAAGTTGGATTCTAAATGCAGAAGGCGTAATGCCTGCAACAACATGGCACCTGGAGTAACATACAGAGATCATAACTGCTATTCGAAACCCCAGTTCTTTTGTGAAGGAGAAAAGAATTTTGCAGAATTGTATATAAAAAGTTGGGCACCTGATCAAATTGTACTTATTGGTGAATCGTTAAAAGAATAGAAGCTGACACAATCTATATAAGGGACAGAGCATCATAAATTTGAATGTATACTTAAGTTCAGCTGTTTACAGGTAGAAATAAGAATATAACAGGTGTTGAATTTAGACACTCTTTCAGTTAATATTCTGCAACAACTCTTTTACAGAAGGAACAATTTCCAATGACCCAAAGGTGCCTCTTCAAGAGTCAAAAGCACTTTGGGACAACCATGACCTGGATGACTAAGAATCTCCACAGACATTGAACAGTTTACAATCTATTTCTCAAACAAACCAGATACTTTCTATTCCTTTTTTATTTTATTTTTTGAAGCCTTTTATTTGTAGTACTGTTCTTAGAACACTTGCATGCACTGTGTTGAGATTTCTCCCAAGATTATAACTTTATTTATACTTAACTGTAGCCCTATACAATTCCCTATGTCTGGATTATTCTTCCTGCTATTTCTTGGCAATGACTTCTCCATTTGTTCTTCAGGTAGCACCTGAAGTGTGTAAGCTTGAGAATGTTCAACTGCTTATAGAATATCTTTTATAAAGTCGTAAGTAGAGTATGGAAGGGGCTTCACATAAATTCCTTTGTACAATTAATGTCCTCTTACTGGGTTCTCCCCTAATTAGGGTCAACAGTGCCCCCCCAAAAGCACATGAATACATTAAAAAAAGTTAAGAGATTTATCATAGCATAAGGACTTTTCCCCCTGACCTACAGATATAATAGCTTCAGCGAGAAGCATAATCTTCATTTACAATAAAAAAGAAATTTAAAATTTCCATTGGCACTGAATAGAATAGAATTCTTTATTGGCCAAATGTGATTGGACATACAAGGAATTTGTCTTGGTGCAAATGCTCTCAGTATACATAAAAGAAAATATACATTCACATTCATCAGAATCAAAGGTACACAACTTTAATAATAGTCATAGGTACAATAACAACAAATCATACTAGGACAACAGTCCATATAAATTGAAGGATACAAGTGAAAAAGTTACAGTCATACAGTCATAAGTGCGGAAGGGGACGGGTTGATAAGGAATGATGGAAGATAAACAGATAAGAGATAATCAGACTTGGAAAGGACCTTGTAGGTCATCCTGTCCAACCCCCCACCCCCCAAGCAGGAGACCCTTATACCATTGTCCTTGACAAATGGCAGTCCAATCTCTTCTTGAAAGTCTCAAGTGATGGTGTCTCCCACAATTTCCAAGGCGAAGCCATTCCATTGGATGATTGTTCTCACTGTCAAAAGTTCTCTCTTTCAGGTTAAATCTCTCCTTGTTTCAGTTTTCCTCCCATTATTCCTTGTCTGGCCTACAGGCGCTCTTACGAAAATAGCTTGATCGCCTTCCTCCCTGGTGGCAGCTCCTCAAAATATTGGAAAGACCGCTATCATGTCTCCCTACTAGACTAGCCAAGCCAGTTACTGTACCCATTCTTTGTATGTTTTAGCCTCCAGTCCCCTAACTCATCCTACGTGCTCTTCTCTTGTATCTTTTCTAGAGTCTCAACTTTTTTTAATAATGTGGTGAACAAAAACTGGATGCAGTACTTAGATCTAGTCTTCTAAGGCTTAATAGAGTGATATTAGTGCCTCCCTTGATCTTGATTGTATCCCTCTGTTAATACAACTTAGGATTGCATTAGCTTTTTTGGTGGCGGCTGCACACTGCTGGCTCATATTTAACTGGTTGTCCACTAAGACTCCAAGACCCTTCTCACAGTTGCTTCTATTGAGCCTGGTTTCACCCAGTCTATATGTGTACTTTTGGTTTTTCTTGCCTAAGTGTGGGACTTTACTTTACTACATTGAATTTCATTTTGTTAGATACGGCCCAGTGTTCTAGCAAAATGAAATTCGAAAGATTAATAGTAATAGTAAAGGTATTAATAGAAAAAGTAACAGTAAAATAGTAATAGTAAAGTGTTCATAGCACTCCAGAAACATATTTCAATTCTTAATAATCTACAGCAGAGGTTCCCAGCCCCTGGGCCACTGCTAGATCATGGCCTGGTGGGAATAGGGCCATCAAAGTGGGTGACCATGCAAAACTTCATTTGGGCATGCATGGGATTTAGGTTTTATGCATGAAACCATTCCTGCCCCCACCGCTGAAATTGCCAAAGCTGCTGTTGCCACCAGGCCACATAACCAAAAAGGTTGGGGACCCCTGACTATAGCATAAATCTGATAATATTTTTAAGATACAGAATAAATCCAAAAGGAAGGATTCACTTTTATGCCAAAGTAAATCCCCCGTTCTAAATTGTACAAAGCAAGCTGAACAGAGAATCAAGAGGAGGAACCAGTTTTACGTTTGGGAAGTCGATATGAAGAACTAGATTCTTTTGCATGAAGTTGTTGAGGCAAGAGTCATTAAACTAAAACAAAAAATAGCTGACAAAGAAAGGAGGAAAGAATTGGGAAAGAATAATACTTATTCTTCGTAACTAATTTTATGCCCATGGATAATGTGTCACAAATGGAAAAGTTTGATGTATAATGTTATACTACAGGTTTATATAGTTGTTTTTCCTCTAGAAAATTTTAATTCTTAAGTCCCATTCACACTGAAAGATCTTTCACACACTCTCACTCTAGTGAGCTTCTAAGTTAACTGTGAATCTGGACTGCACTGAAGGAAAGGATGATAGCAGACTTTTCTCTTTGAAAGCAGAACCATTTCTTGACCAAGGAAGCATTGTAAAAATGCAAACTTGAGTTATATAGTTCCTGCCTTGAACTGGAATCTTTCCGCACCCAGAATAGATATTTCCACTGCCGTCTACCCATTCCTAGATATGTAACCTCTTGAAAACTCCCTCATGCCAATTATTAGACAGAGATGGGCAGGCAAAGCCTTGAATCCAAAGCCTATTCTCTTTAAGACAGAAAGCTAAAATAGGGTTCTTGCCCAGGGTATATTTCAAGTGCTATGCACCAATCTTATAATTATATTGGCAGACAATTTGCTGCCCTCTCCCCCTACTGATTCTAATCTTGCAATAGGAAGAACCAAATTGTGCTGTTTGGATAAATCGACAAAAGAGAGGAGTGGATTTTTCCTGGCTTCCTCCTTTCAATAAAACAGTACCAGCTGTTACAAAAACAACCAAGTTAAGAAAAAGGAAAAGCAAACAAACACATTCCCAATCACTCTTCTTAGCTGGTTTGAGACTGAAGCAATCTTAGAAAGCTGAACAGGGCAGCAGATTTAATTAAGTAGAAAAACTTGCTTCTCACAGCTGCTCAGGCCAAAGAAGAAAAAAGGGCAGCTTTTTCAAAGCTCCAAGATTGCTAATCTTGAGGTTCCAAGTAAATTTTTACCACCTTTCCCAGTTCCATCAGCTAATCCCCAAACTGAGACAGATGGGAAGAAGAGGAGACAGGAAGCTGAAGGAACAAGTAGAAGGAACATGGGACAGAATATTAAAGAGTTTTCCACTGCATTACAATACCAAACCCGGTGATGCAGCAAAAAACAAAATAGTTTTTCCCATTGCACTGTGCAACCTCTCTGCCCGATGACATTGTTAGTTGAACAACAGTATTTTCTGCACTAAGCAGTTGCTGAAAAGCAAGGGGAAACAGTGAATGATTCTTCCGGAAAGAGTCATCAACTACATTATACAACCCATGGGAAGCTCATCAGTCTATTTTTAAACATGGGTTGAGCACATTTAACCTACCAGCTGATACAATAATTTGGATTGCACTATGAACTGAGATTGCCCCAATGTCTCCTTCTCCTGGGTCTGTCATCTGTTAAGTGAGCTACTTCCTCAACAGCACTAAATTGGGGTAGGAAAGTTTCCCTCTTGTGACATTGCACTGTTGTAAAGAAAATCCAATTTGAAAGAACTAATTTTCCTGCTCTGCAAAACAAAATAGCCCTAGAGGACAAGGCTCAGAATGGAAAGAGTATGCCACCACCAGAGTAAGTAGTTAACAGAATCTGGGCCAATCCTACCTGTTGGGGGTTCAATTTACTATGCCAGTGATCAGGCAAAGAATGTCAGGTTGCAACCACTGTAAAAATGTGTGAGAAGGAAAAACATTACTTTAACACTGTAGTGACACAATGGTTAGAATGCAGTACTGCAGGCTACTTCTGCTGACTTCCAGCAATTCGGCAGTTCAATCCTTACCAGCTCAAGGTTGACTCAGTTCAATTCTCACTGATATTAGGTTGTTTTTTTAAAACATTTTTTTTAATACCGGTAAAAAATAATTAATCAACTTGAAACTTGATGGACAAAGTCATGTTGGGATTTTCTTCATTTAATTCTCCAGAAATAATATTCTCAAGAGTTGAATTCCTTCGCTGATGGTAACCTTTTTTTTTTTTTTTTTTTTNATGGTAACTTTTTTTTTTTTTTTTGTTTGAAGAAGGCACATAAGCCACATAGAACCAAGGCAGAAAACTGTATTTTCACTCCCATTCTTCCAAGATCAGTAAAATGAGGGCCCAGATTGTTGGGGGCAATATGCTGACTCTGTAAACCACTCAGAGAGTGCAGTAAAGCACTGTAGAACACTATATAGGTGCAGTTGCTATTAACAGAGATATAGGTAAGGAAGACTTAAAGTTGCCTCAGGCATGATCTGGAGATCATATGACTGAAACACCAGGAGATCAAAACTGAAAGCTTCTTCATACAGTGGTGTGATGCAAATAAGGAAGGGCTCTGACAAAGATCTTGAAGCTGTTTGAACTGGTTTCCTATCAAATCTCAATAATGGAATGGCTTTATCGCAGGTAAAAGGAGAAAGGGTTCTTTCTATGGGTTAAACTAGGTAGGCTACATAGAAATAGTCAATCTGAAAAATCTTACAGGGATAAGAACATCATTTTTCAGTTTGTCAACCCAATATAATTGCCTACTGAATTATAACAAGGTAATGCTGACACATAATTACAGTATACAAAGCTGGGGAATGGTGGAAGTTATCCAGATCAAGGCACGGTCAGGGGAAGTCAGACACACAGTTACAAAACATAAGAAAATGTTTTGTAGTTCCTTGGAAATGAACCCCTAAATTAAAATAGAAAGGTACGCTTCACAGATTCTTCAGATTATCCTAATTAATAGGGAGGAGGATTTTTGAATAAGAATTTGTTTTGAAAAGTCTTCAAAGAACATAAAAACTAACATAAACTAAGAAAAAGTAAGGTAAGAAAAAAGTAAATAAAAGAGTAAGAAAAGGAAGAAGGAACAAAACAAAGCAAAAGTGCAGAAAGAATAAAAAGAAATAGAAGCAGCTTCCAATTTCCTTTCCAGCAAATATATATAGAATTATAGTTATCTTTTACTGTGTAGTTACAAAAGAAAAGTCACTTTTTCCCCTACTTTCCAGTTTTTTCTAATCATCAAACCACAAATCATAAGTACATTTTTTCCATTTCATGCAAAAGGTTTCCAATCAAGAATAAATGTAGATATCAATTCTTCTCTAATCATATTCACCAACAATTCCTCCATTGTGAGTTGAACTTTTTCATTTTTGAGCATATAATAATCTCACTACAGTTATAAAAAATGATTTTTTTTTATAGTTGCTTACCCATTAGCTTCAAAAGAATAGTTTCTGGTTTCAATTGTACTTTAACCTTTAAAATCTTCTAATTTAATATTCACAATTCATAAATTCTTCATTTAATTTTCCAGAATTAGTATTCTCTAGAGTTTAATTGCTTCACCGAAAATAGGCACATAAGCCACACAGAACCTAATCAGAAGGCTGTATTTTCACTTCCTACTTTAGAATGTTCTACAGAGTTTATAACCATTATGTTGACTATGTGAGCCGATTTAAGCTTAAACCCAAGAGGTGATTTGTTTGCCCCATTTCCTTAACTACGATTGTAACATTAAAAAGCTTATTTCACATCCTTGAAACACCCATAGCACATTGAATCCTCCAATTTACTGCTATCAGTGCACTGATATCGCAACATGACTTGTCCACTGTCAAATTTCAAGTTGATTCATTATTTTTTTATTAAAAAGATTTTTTTTCAAAGTAAAAACAATACATATTTAAACAAAAAAGAAAGGAAAAGAAAGGAAAAGTGGTATGGAAATAGAAAAGAAATGAAAGAAAAAAGACCAAGAAAGAAAAAGAAAAAAGAAAAAGATATTCCTTACATCAGAATTACTAAATAATAAGAGTTGGAGGGGACCTTGGTGGCCTTCTCGTTCGAGCAGGAGAACCTATACCATTCCAGACAACTGGCTGTTCAGTCTCTTCTTAATTTAAATCCATTTAAATGCATTTATATTTCATCCTCCCTAAGATTACATCATGGGTCCATTTTTTCCACATTCTACTCTAATTGTCAAATCATAACTTCATTTTTTTTAACGTTTTCATCAAAGAAGTCCATAAAGGGTTTCCAATCAGTGACAACTGAAGTTGTACAATAAATGTCAGCAGTGGCCCAGGGCTCCAAAGCTTAGAGGATACTTTCTTTAAAATGCAGTGTCAGCATTAATAGGTAGTGTTACCATTACCTAGATACTATATTGCATCACCTAGAAGCACCATATTCCTGAGACAGGACTAAGACCAGTCTATTCACTGTTCAATGTGGTTAAATGTTTACATGCATCTTAACATCCCATCTCTGAAATAACTGAGTCACATATACTGCAAAAGATACAGGAGGCTATCTATATAGCAATAGCAATAACACTTACTTATATACCACTTTACAGTGCTTTACAGTCCTCTCTAAGCGGTTTACAGAGTCAGCATATTGCTCCCAAGAATTTGGGTCCTCATTTTACCGACCTTGGAAAGATGGAAGGCTGAGTCAACCTTGAGCCTGTGAGATTTGAACTGCCAAACTGCAGGCAGCCAGCAGGCAGCAGAAGTAGCCTGCAGTACTGCACTCTAACCACTGTGCTACCAGGGCTCTTATCAACATCAGTCCAAGTGCAGCCCTTACACATTTAATATTTCTAGATTGCATGATTTAAAGGGAAATGTGATGTTATAATCGAACATTAATCAAAAGCTTAAAAATATTGCAAACACTAGATTTCTGGATTCTTCCATGTCACTTCTTTTCACTAACCAACCTGCAATAATGGCCTCCATCCTCATTTCTCTCCCATCTCCCTGCGCTTACTCAAACAACCCAACTTCTGACATTAGTACTTAGTTTTGTCTAAAGCAGCACAAGCTATGTCACATAGTTATGTTGAGCAGAAGTTGTTGTTCAGGCTACATCAAGCTAAATGGGAAATTTCAGATGTTTTTTAACAAAGAAAACAAGGAAAAACTTATTAGCAGCATCATGTTCATGAACAGATTTTTATGCTCACTGGACAGGGAATAAGAACAAAATGGAGCCTATTATGGAATAGTTGGGTGATCCTAATGCACTAAGTGGAAAAGCATGAGTACATTCGTTGTTTAAAAAACTGGTGAGTTTCCAAACCAAGTCCCGACACTGATTTTTCATCATTATCCTAAATCTCCTCTACCATTTGTTGCACCATGGTCAAACAGCCACAAGAGCATTTGTCACTTTGACCGGAAGAATCCAAGGAGATGGAGCTCTGGATAAGTGAGGGGCTGGGGAAGAACATACATATGGTGTCAAGTATCCACAGGAATTTGGCAACCAAAGAAGAGGCTGGATTTATACAAGGAAGTACATATGGAGAACCAGTGTGGGTGGGGTGGGAGGGATTCCAAGGGCTCCAGACAGGCATATGTGAGGCTGCGTTTCAGTCCAGATTGTCTGGAGATGGGCTAACCAAGAACAAAAGCAGGCTGGGTGGCCTCTTCCAACTGCACACAGCATTATGCTTTAAATTTGTAATGTGGAGATCACGTGGCCACCAAGCCTGAACAGAATCAGATTTGTGTAACTCCAACTTGAAACTGGGCTTTTTAAGAGGTGTGATGACTGAAATCTCAAAAGTTATGGCTCCCTTTATTTTTCCTAAATTCATATCAGCTAGTAAATCAAGTCAGTAGAGAACTATAAGGAGTAGCCAGGATTCTCAGGTTCTTCATAATGAGCTAACAGGCATACATTTGTTTCTTGTAGCTGAAGAATAGAATAACACAAAAGACCCATGATCCAATGAAGGGTGGCTTGGAATGCCTGCAAAAAAACTTCTACAACTGAATATACAAAAATAAAATATATAAAAATATATTTTAGCCATTTTGCATAACTTTTCAGCCCAAAAGGTTCCCAGAGAAGTCTTTTTAGACTTCATGACACTTTCTTGCTCTCAAGCTTACAATGTAATTGACCCAACATAAAAAGAAAAGAGATTGGGGGGGAAGAAGAAATAAGCATGTTCAAGCATTTGTTCCCAATTTAGCCTTTTGGCAATTCACTCTGAGGAAATTGATGCCATCAAGATTGCCAGAGAGTAGAGAGCTCGAAGGATGAGGCGATAAAGAGAACAAAGAACATGTCTAGTACAAACTTCTCTGATGCATGTATCCAAATCAAGGGTTGTAACTACTATCTCTAATCAATAAATAGCTGGAAACATCCACATTTCCCCACACTGAATAGACTTAAATTCTGCATTCACAGGATTTCAGCACCAACAACTAAGAGGCACTGCACACCTATTCCAGTTTTCCTTTGACAGGTTGGAGGGTTTTTTGGAAATAAAAAAGATACATACGATAGTTGGATACTTAGATGATTTTGGCAAACTAAAAAGTTTGGATCTCAGGAACAGCAGACCATCAGAACTTTCTAGTGCTGTAGGATAGATTGGGAATCAGAAATTTATCCCCAGAATAGATTAATGGCAAATCACTTCCCTATTATTGCCAAGAAAAAAAATGAATGCATCCATGAAATCCACAGGAATTCAGCTTGAACTTGGAGGAGACTCAAAAAAAGTAGAAGACCTGGAAGGATTACACATAGAAAGCAGCTTCATTTGGATCCTCTATAACATTCTGTGGTTGCCTAACAAAAGCCTAGTCTAAAAGCATCCAGAAGGTTTTATAAAAGCCTTCCTGTGTATGTTCAAAACCAATTCTCCAAACTATTGTCTTATCTGTTGGCAAAAGTACTGTATCACTTGAAATTATGCTACCCATGAACGTGGTGCATGTTCTCCTCTACTAAGAGCATTAAATGCTTAAAAGCACCACAAGAAACCATGACAAGAACTCCAGGACCTCTTATTCTCCACAGTTAATGTATCCCAAGCACCTAGTGATGCTAGAACTAAATAAGATTCGTGTATGCCTTGCATGCTCTAAGCAAGGTTGCATGCTCTAAGCAAGTTTTGCCTTCAAAACTAATTAAAAGCATTCTTTAGTACAGAATGAGATTTGGATATTTTTAGGGTTAGACCATATTATACCAATTTAATGCCAGCAAGACCATGGATGAAGGTGTGGTGGCTCAGTGGCTAGGAAACTGAGCTCGTTGATCAGAAAGGTTGGCAGTTCAGCGGTTCGAATCCCTAGCACCATGTAAGGGAGTTACTTGACCCAGCTTCTGCCAACCTAGCAGTTCGAACACATGTAAAAATGCAAGTAGAAAAATAGAGACCACTTTGGTGGGAAGGTAACAACATTCAGTGCGCCTTCGGTGTTTAGTCATGCCAGCTACCTGACCACGGAGAAGTCTTCGGACAGTGCTGCCTCTTTGGCTTTGTAATAGAGATGAATGCTGACTCATAGAGCCAGAAATGACTAGCACGTATGTGCAAGGGGAACCTTTATCTTTAGACCACCATGTTGCTGTCACATAATGTATCATGATGTTTTTTCCTTCATGGAGCTGGGGTGGGAGTTGCCTCAGCATGATGCATCTGGCCCGGAGGCCACCACTTTGACACCCCTGAGCTAGGCCAACACCAGTTTGATTCTACCATAGGTTCAATTTAAATTGCTGATATTGGAAGCCATAAATGGCTATGAAACACTGAATGATCATCAATGTCTAATTGAATCCACCTAGAAGTTAAGCATGGATGTCTGCATCTACACTATGGACGTCTGCATCTACACCTGTTAGTTCTGTCAGAGGTTTTTCAGTGGTTGACTGATATTTGAAGCATTCTTTCTATGGTAGGCTGTCAGCTACTTTGTTTTTAAATTATTATTTTTTTGTTGTTGAAACAATATGAGATCGAATTTTTGAATCATCAGTTATAATACGGATATAAGTTGCCACATTCATAATGATTTTATGCAACAATTTAAAATTTTACTATTTTAAATGAAAAAAGAGGACCAAAAAGATTTTGCTTTGGAAGGCAATATCTATACAAGTTATGGACTTTCAGTCATTCATTCCCCATAATCAACAACCTCAAAATTTATGATAAGTGTTTCAAAACCACAGGCACAAAGAATGACTATCAAGAATTAACTGGATAAAACAAGAACCAGTTACAGAGCAGGGCAGCTGAGAGATGTAGGAAGGCCCACTTATGTTATCACTTCATCACAAGAAGAAAAAGGAGAGCAAAAATATGTGAAACATTTATTTCCCTGTACCTATGTATGAATTTCCAGATCAAACGCAATTTACTGAAACCAATTACATTGATTGACTCACCAAATTCTTTTCCACAATGGAGCATGCTTATTAGGTTAGAATGAAGCTGCAGCAATAAGCAAGAGGCTTAGAGAAGAACTTCTAGCCCCAGAATTAGCTATATATAGCTTGGAAGAGAAAGGCATGTTCGGTAAGGTGTACAAATGACTGTAACAGAAGATAGGAACTGTAATCCCAGGGATACTTATTTGTTTAAAACTGCATTCATCAAACATGGAGAAATTCTACCATGGTGGAAGAATGAACGTATTTATTTAGCCTATAAGATTAGATGCTGCATGAAATGAATCTGGGGAGATAATTACTAAACAGGGGAAAATGCCAAGAAAAGGTAAAGCCTCTGAATTGATTTTATAACGAAAATGAACATTGAAAGGATATTCAATCTTTATCAGGATTTTACAACAGCAAGCTTGATAGGACTTCTCTTCAGTCTGGATCTTACACTAACGGAGGCTTATTGCCATTGTAGGTCACAATGTAATTTCTGAAACATAAAATATACAATACCAAATTAAAATAGAAAGGCCATCTTTAAAGGTAGCCTGTTCAAGACACAGGCTTTCATAGGAGGGACTGCCTACTTCAAATAGCTTCTTGCTTGTCCTGAAAGATCAAGTAGAGTGAATGTGTTCCCGGTCCTTTGCTCAAAATGCCACCTATCAGCTCAGTGCACCCTTTCTATTTCAGTATTTGTTCATTGGAATAGCACCCCATCTTACCCCACCCTCCCACCCTGACATCTAGATGGCTCTCAAGTCTGAGGATGTTTGGAGAGGCTCAAAGACATGGCAGTTCTCTTAAGACTTTGAGGCTGGTGTTGAGTCCTTGTGGAATATTATATTACTTATCTTCTCTCTTCCAGCAACACATGAACTTCAATCCCATTGTTTTCCTGCTTTTAATGTTCTAAGCTTCCCAGAGTCTGGTGGAAATGGATCGCTTCCGAATTCAAGGAAAAAAATAAAAAAAATAAAAAATAAAAATAAAATAAAAAATAAAATAAAATAAAATA
>BHFT01007174.1:0-26987 GCA_004320025.1 Laticauda laticaudata
AAAAAGTTTTGTGCAGCTCAAAACTTCTTGCGTGGATGAAATCTCAGTGGACGGATGCTCGACATATAGAACGTATGAAACACGTATGCAATGAGTACCCAACGGATGCATCGTGTTTTCCAATGGATGGCAAGCTTTTTTGTACGTTTTACATCCTCTTTGCATCCCTTGGTGCAGTGGGACATGGGCTTTAACGTCTTTTAGTCCAACTTCCTGCTCCAGAAGGAGTCCTTAGAACATTTCATATAAATGATTGTCCCAATCTCTTTTCAAAAGCCTCCAGTGATGGGGCACCCACAATTTCTGGAGGCTGGCTTTTCCCCCTGGTTTATGGGCCTCACTGTCAGAAAATTTCTCCTTCATTCTTTCCTCAATTACCTTCCATCCCCTGTTTCTCATCTTGCTTTTGGGTGCCTTGCAAAATAGTTTGACTCAATCATCTTTGTGGGAGCTCCTCATATATTGGAACACCAATATTATGTCTCCCCTTCTTTTCATTAGACTAGACAAGGGATAAAGGGATGAAGACTGGATTGGGAAAGCCAAAATAAACATTTCATTATAAAACAATTGTAAACTTCTATTTATAGCAAAAAAAAACAAAAAACCCTCCCAACAAACCCCTCCAGTACACAAACGTAACCAAGTTGAGCTGAATTCAATGGGATCTTCACTTCATTACTTATTTTTTTTGTTTATTCAGTCATTACAATGATTTCTATGTCCCTTCAATACATTTAAGAGGAGTTTTTTTCAGCTTTTGTCACCTAGCTTCAGGTTGCCCAAGGCAACTCAAATTTTCAACTGGGGAATTTGTAGAATTCCAACCCATATACCTGAGAAACATCCAGCTGGGAAAGGTTTATCTGAGCATGTTCATCATATGTGGAAAGCCTAGTTGAGTATGATGTGTGGTAGTTGTTTTATTTTTTTTTCACCTATCTTAAAAAGCACGAGAAATCAGAGTGAAGTCTGCCAAGCAGAAGATTTAAGATAGAGTCCCTACCCACATCCCCAGATCAGAATTTCAAAGGAAGGAGGGGATTGTGATATATTTGATATTATTCTCTCATAGTCTCAACCTTGAAACTTTGGAATTATTCATTTCTGAGTGGGTTGGAGAAACACACAAGGGCTTTATGGCAGCAATATAGCAGGACCTTAAACCAGCTATGAATTTCCTGCATTTCTGTTTTTTTTTTCCCCAAAGTCTTGGGCAGAGAGCAGCAGAGAGCAAAGGTATATAATCTTCACTTCTTCCAAACTGAAAAAAATATACAGACACACCAAAGGCTCCAATAGCACTAGACTTATAAACAGCTTCATGTTTTACAGCCCTCTCTAAATGGTTTACTATTGCCCCCAACAATCTGGGTCCTCGTTTTACTGACCTTGGAAGGATGGAAGGCTGAGTCAACCTTGAGCTGGTCAGGATTAAACTTCTGACAGTGGGTAGAGTCAGCCTGCAATATAGCATTCTAACTACTATGCTACTAGAAGGATAGGGGAGGGGAGGGGAGGGGAGAAGAGAAGAGAAACAAGAGTAGAGTAGAGTAGAGTAGAGTAGAGTAGAGTAGAGTAGAGTAGAGTAGAGTAGAGTAGAGTAGAAAAGGTCAGGAATGAATGACTGGCAATCGGCAGAGTTTCCTGCAATACTGCATTCTAACCGCTGTACTACCATGGCTCTTCCGATCATAATGACATTCCAATGATAATGGCTTATTTTTCATATGAGAGATCTTCTAGGGACTCTCTCTCCTAAAACGCCTGGCTGCTAAAAATCTCCTTTAGAAATGGTCTTTCTCCTCCCACCAACACCCTCTATAAATCACCAGAAAATCAGCAATCCTCCCTCAACCGTTACAGAGACCGTTGGAGCTTTCTTAATTCTTCTGCTTGGCAGACTTCACTCTGATTTCTCATGCTTTTTTTAATCACACCGTTGCTGCTTCCAACTGAAAAAGGAGAAACTGAAGAGGTCAATCCCTGTTAGTCTGGTCTCCAGATTGTGCCTGTCAGTGTATCCAACAGCGTTGGACGTTGTTGCTTATTTGCTTTCTTTGCTTCTCCTCCAGCATCACTCTTTCCATACTTCAATGTATTTAGCTTACCTAGCTCCAACCCCCTCCCCCATCCTAAAGGGGATTTAGCTGTGGCCTTGAGAAGGAGGTGGGAGAGGAGAATGTATCAGTGCAGACTCAGGAAAGGAAGAAATATGAGAAACAGGCTCAGAACAATTCCACCTTGACCTCTTGTCCTTCAGAAGAGGCAGATAAGGTTTCAAGATTGATGCCAATCCTTCACTGAGGGATAATCAAGAAAGAGACCAAGGCAAGAATTTCAAAAATGCTACTTAATTGTCCCATAGAGTAACAGACTCATTGGAAAAGACCAGTGATGGGATTCAATTTTTTTTACTACAAGTTCTGTGGGAGTGGCTTGGTGGGCATGGTGTGGCTTGGTGGGTGTGGCAGGGGAAGTTACTGCAAAATCCCATTCTCTCCCCACCCCACTAACCTGCTTTCCAGCTCCGTTCTCCTGTGCAGGGCAACCAAAGGAGATCCAGCCGATCAGCTGGGACTCAATGGGAGGCAGAGAAGAGACAGTGTTGGCCGGGCCAGTCAGAGATGGGATTTGCTGGTTCTCCAAACTACTCAAAATTTCTGCTACCAGTTCTCCAGAATCGATCAGAGCCTGCTGAATATCACCTCTGGGAAAGACCCTGATGTTGAGAAAGTTGGAAAGCAAAAGGATAAGGAAACAGCAGAGGAGGAGATGGTTAAATAGGGTCATTGATGCAGTGGGCATGAGATTGGAAAAACCCTTGGACACAATGGAGGACAGGGAGGACTGGTATGCTGTGGTCCATGGGTTAATGAAGAGTTGGACATTAGGACACTGAACAACATCAACAAAAATTCCTAAACACCATTGGATGTTTTTTGCAACATCATCTTGACATGCACAAATACATCAGTAATAGAAGATCCTGACAGTTTGAACAATTAATCAGTGGAACAACTTGCTGGAGAATAGATGAAGAAAAGTTACAGGAGTTAGGTATGCCTAGTCTAATTAAATGAAGGATGAGGGGTGACATGATAGCACTGTTCCATTATTTGAGGGGCTCCCACAAAGAAGTAGGGTCAAACTATTTTCCAAAGCACCAAAAGGCAAGATAAGAAACAATGGTTTGAAACTAACCAAGGAAAGAAGCAGCCTAGAACTTAAGATCATTTATACTTCAAAATCATTGGTGTAAAGAAGTGTGGAGTGGATTTCTTCATGAATGTGTGAATATAAAATCCCCAAGACCGAGTGATAAGACAATAGCAATCTCATGCATAAAATATATATCTGTATCTGTATCTGTGTTTATTTCTATATCTTTATCTATATCTATCTATCATCTACAGTATCAACATCTATCTATCTATCTATCTATCTATCTATCTATCTATCTATCTATCTATCTATCTATCTATCTATCTCCTGAGGTTAGCATGTTCATCAAGAAATTTTTTTGAATGTTTCCTATTTTTGGTGATCTTGCTCAAGCTACAGCGTTAATTCTAAGGAATAATGTTCAGGGAAACAGTATGCTTGTTGCAACATATCTTCAAGACTCCTTCTGACTCCATTATACTGTTATTCTGCAAAGATTATGTGAGGGTGTGAAAGTTAGTTGACAATTTTAACAAAACCAACTGGAAGGGAAAGGCACCATGCTCTTTATGCTTTGATGACAAGAGGAGCGATTAAGAAGGTAAGAAGTCCAGCAGAGGTTGAGTGATAATAATTTACTTTTGCTAGGGTGACTGGCAATTTGAAATACTCCTTTTAGCTCCAAAAGACTTGGGGGTTCCTCCACTCTTCTAATTAATTTTCCTTACTGTTATAATAATACAGGGACATGGTGGCTCAGTGGCCTAAGACACTGAGATTGTTGATCAAAAAGGTCAGCAATTCAGCAGTTCGAATCCCTAGCACCATGTAGTCGAGTGAGCTCCCATTACTTGTCCTAGCTTTTGCCAACCTCGCAGTTCAAAAGCACATAAAAATGCAAGTAGAAAAATAGGGACCATTTTGGTGGGAAGGTAACAGCATTCTGTGCACCTTCAGCATTTAGTCATGCCGGCCACATGACCCTGGAGACATCTTCGGATAGCACTGGCTCTTCGGCTTTGTAACAGAGATGAGTACTGCCCCTTAGAGCTGGAAATGTCTAGCACGGATATGCGAGGGAAACTTTACTCTCATAATAAGTGGACAGATAGACTATCTTCTCAAAAAAAATCCTGAGCTCTTCTGGCATGCGTTTTCAGGCTTGTCAACACAACTTACTTGTGATGTTCCTCAACAGAATGGCAATCTGCAATTTAATTAAATTAGGCACTGCCTCTAAGAGTTCGTTCTGGCTGATGAAAACAAGAAAGCACACAATTAGATCTGCCTTCTTGGAAACTTATCAATTGACTACATTAGTAGTACATCAAGATTCTTGGCTCTAAAAATACCATTTGACTCGTTAATTAATAAAGCAATGGTAGAACAAGCTCCAAAGACAGATTCGGAACACTTCCTCCATATGCCTCAACAGATTGGGCGACTTTGGTGTTTAATTTAATATAGATCACACCTCAGCTATAACTTGGATATGGTTGGGTTCTTTGCAGGAGACTAAAGCCTTGATAACAATTGTGATAGACAACTTGGACATGTAAGGAAATTTCAACAGAGAATCAACGTGTGCTTGCAATTTGTAGACCTACACGGCTGTTCTTAGCACTCTTCCCTTACACCAGATGCCACAGTGTAGGTTGAACCAATTATCTGCATTCAAGATATTTCACCTAGCTTCCAATTTTGGAACGGGATGAATCTGTTCCCACTTTGGGTAGGAGCTCATTAAAAAATTGGCATTTGCACATTCTCTATTTTTTTTTTAAATTAACATTTATCAAAGTATAAATTGCACATGAACATGAACATGGTTGGGAAAAAGGGGAAGGGGAAAGGAGAAAAGAAAGAGTTGTCGGGGAAATAGTGGAAAAAAAGAAAAAAAGCATAGATGTCTGACACTTTTCAGTGTCGTATAATAACATTATAATATTGCAGCTTCAACTTGTTATTTTTTGCCATTCACATGTACTTGCCATTCCTCTAACAACAAATGTATCTAATCAACAAAACTCAACATTTCATTATTTTTCCCCTCACAAGCACCAAATCCAGAAGCACTTTCCAAGTTAAAATGAAGCTGGATGCGTTCTTGACTCTGATTAAAGCAGTTAATGTAGCCCTCTCTGCTAGTTCCATCAGATTTTTTTTCCCCTCAGCGATTCTTCCATTGTGGAAATTAAAGTATCTTTCCATGTCTTTGCATTTTCTCATGGGAAATTGCCAATCAACACGGACCGAATTAACATCAAAGGTTTTTATTTACTTAACTATCATTGATCCCATTTTTGATACAGGTCGTTGTTATAAAAGACTGCATTTCAAGTACTAAAGCAACTACTTTTTGAAAGGTTGGTTGTTGTAAAAAGAAATATTTGAGATTATTTCAAAGTGAATGGAATGGATTAAAAATGAAATCGGCATTAGTCAGAAATAGAACTTTCTAGATAAAGAGAGATATATAAAGAGAGAGAGAGAGTATAGAGATACAGAGATACAGAGATACAGGGATAGAGATAGATAGAGATATAGAGATAGATAAAAGATAAAAGATAGATTGACAGATAGAGATAGGTAGATTAGAGAGAGAGACAGACAGACAGACATGGACATAGAGGTAGACATAGATATAGATGGATAGATGATATAAATATAGAGATATAGATGGATAGAATAGCTATAGTTATAGATGGATGAATAGATATAAATATAGAGAGATAGGTAGGTAGGTAGGTAGGTAGATAGGTAGAATCAGATCAGTATGTTTCATAGAGTAAATTTGATGTTTAAAGATGCCATCTTCATCGGGAGCAAATCATTTAATCTGTTGCTGTCCCTACTATGGCCAATCAATAACAGAATAACAGAGTTGGATGGGACCTTGGAGGTCTTCTAGTCCAACCTCCTGTTCAAACAAAAAACCTTAGACCATTTCAGACAAGCATCCAGCTTAAAAGCTAAGATTAAGATTTTTTTAAAAAAATTGGGCCAGACCCTTCTGCTTAAACGATGCTCCTTAGTGTTTAGAAATTCCTCTGTACCAAAATATTTAAACCTGTATGGAAAACTCACAAGAAATTATTTCCAAAGTGCATTTGCACTAAATTAGATTTGTTGCAGCAGGTCTTTTCTAAACAAGATGAAAGATGATGTGGGGGGTTTTGTATCAAGCAGCACAACTACCATAAATAGCTAACCAGTTAGTCATGCCATGTCTTATTGATTTAATGTGTTCTTTTCTTTTTTCCTTACTTTCAACAGGAAGGATAAAAGAAGCTGGATTTAAAATATTGTATGGGATTATATTATTATTATTATTATTATTATTATTATTATTATTATTATTATTATTATTATTATTATTATTGTACAGATAACATGAAAGCAAGAAAGAGACAGCTAGTGATTTAAAGAGATTGTATCTAAGTCTACTACATGCTGGGGTTATTTTTGATCTTCTAAGAAAAGTTGTTTTATGTTGGGTCTTATCTGTGCTAACATATATCAATTTCTTGTGCCCTCTGCCCAAAACCAGGGATGTGACTTTCAGCTATCAGTCAGGATATGTTTGAGAAACATGTTTTATTTAACATCTTCTCAGTCACCTAAAATTATTTGCCACAAAATCCATGCATAATAATCAGAACAGAACAAAATAACAGAGTTGGAAGGAACCTTAGTAATCTTCTAGTCCAACCCTCTCCTCAATCAGGAGATCCTATGCCAGAGGTCTCCAAACTTGGCAACTTCAAGACTTGTGGACTCCAACTCCCAGAATTCTCCAGCCAAGAATTCTGGGAGTTGAAGTCCACAAGTCTTAAAGTTGCCAAGTTTGGGGAGCCTTGTTCTATACCATATCAGGTAAAAGAATGTCTCATTAACTCATGTACTGTATCAACATTGGCTGGAGATATTCAGCTTGAAATTTCACCTACAGGATTGAGCTTCATCCAATATTTCTCAGCCTTGACAAATTCAAGATTCAATCAGCTGGAGAATTCTGTGAGTTGAAGTCCATCAAGACAGAGAAATAGTGCCCTAATATAAAATGTATTTTGAACTGCTGTTAACTGTATTTTATTTTTCTTGGTTGGTGGCTGTCTGTTCATCTGCCTTTAATCTTATCGTCTATCTATCCATGAAAGATAGATAGATGGATAGATAGATAGATAGATAGATAGATAGATAGATAGATAGATGACAGATAGATGACAGATAAATAGATTCTATCTATCTATCTATCTATCTATCTATCTATCTATCTATCTATCTATCTATCTATCTATCTAGCTTTCAGTATATGTCTGTTTGTTTTTATATCTATTGCGCTCTCTCTCTCTCTCATTTATCTGTCTATCATGTGTGTATGACTGCGGGTATGTGTGTAAATATTCCTGTGCCTGTTTCAATGGAAGACAGAGGGAGGAAGATATTTTGCAGTGCTCAAGAGTTAAGTTGCATACATGTTTATCTACTTTTTAGAGATGGAACACTATATAAATAGAAATCATCATATCATCACTGGAAAGCTTGAGAAAACAAGGCTGGTAGAATGGCTTTGCTACAAGACACCTGTGTGTGATCCTAATACAGTCCTGACAACTCCAGGACTGGGATAGCAAGGCCTTAATGGATGATGTAGGTCATCACTTCCATTCTGCTTTCCATTCTGGGTCTGGGTCTCCTTCTCCTCCAGAAGGATGAACAACCCTGGTTTCATGACCAACCTCATCCACATCTAATCAGGATTGGGAGCAGGGGATAGGTTCCTGTGAGTTCACAGGGATTCAGGGGAGTCCGTAGCTAAGATTCTGTTCAGTTCGGAGCACCCCCAAATCCCACTCCTGGCTGGCCCCACCCATCCCACCCAGGAGTCCCCACATGGCCCATTTTGAATGCAGGTAAGTGCAGGGCCCATGTGGAGGCTCAAGGAGGGTGAAAAACGGGCCTCCTGGAAGTTTGGGAAGGCTGGAAATGGGTTGTTGGGAAGGCTGAATTTTGAATGGGAAGGTTGTTTCCAGCTTCCAGAGAGCCTCTGGAGCCTGGGGAGGCTGTTTTCACTCTCCCAGAGGCTCAAGAAAAGCCTCTGCAGCACAGAGAGGGCAAAAATGCCCCCCTCCCTACTATGATGAAGGAGGGTGTCTAGGCCACACCCACCATGGCCACACCCACCCAGTAACTGGGCAGAGAACCCATTGCTAAAATTTTTGAAGCCTACCATCTGGTTGAGAGAGAATGGTCCACCCTGGTGATAACTGCATTGGTTCCATTCCTTTGTGGTTAATCTCCTCCCCTCCCCCTATTTTTAGGGGAGGGTGGGGTGAAAAATCACAGAACAGAAGGCAGCAGGTTTTTTTTTTTTNCACAGAACAGAAGGCAGCAGGTTTTTTTTTTTTTGCAAAAAACATTTGCAAAAAACTTGACTGCTGGTTTCAGCTCTGTAGCTGTAAGGATCTTCCTGGGGAGCCTGCACATGTCCAAATTAAAAGGGATTATTTACTTAAGCTAATGGGTTTCCTGCCATTAGCATCCCTTGGACTGAGCATAAACAAAAATGCCATGTTAACAAGAAGGTGGAGGGAGGCAGATTTAAGGGGAGTTTATTTATTTTTTAAGGAGGACTGGATGTCAGCTTGCCATACACAAAAGTCAGGGAGAGAATAGAACAGGATAGAACAGAATAGAATAGGATAGGATAGGATAGGATAGAATAGAATAGAATAGAATAGAATAGAATAGAATAGAATAGAATTCTTTATTGGCCAAGTGATTGGACACGCGAGGAATTTGTCTTGGTGCAAATACTCTCAGTGTACATAAAAGAAAAGAGACATTCGTCAAGAGTCAAGAATCATCAGGTACAACACTTAGTGATAGTCATAGGGTACAAATAAGCAATCAAATCATATCAGGAAACAGTCAATAAAAATTGTTTGGATACAAGCAAAAAACTTACAGTCATAAAGTCACAATTGGGGAGGATGGGTGATAAGGAGTGATTAGAAAGTTAATAGTAATAGTAGTGCAGACTTTGTAAATAGTTGGACAGTGTTGAGGGAAATATTTGTTTGGCAGAGTGATGGCGTTCGGGGAAAAACTGTCCTTGTGTCTAGTTGTTCTGTTGTGCAATGCTCTATGGCATTGTTTTGAGGGAAGGAGTTAAAACAGTTTTTGTCCGGGATGTGAGGGGTCTGCCTCACATCCCTCTTTTTGACTCATGCAGTGTACAGAAGATGGAATGAGAACAATATACAACCTTACTCACTAATAGCAAGCTGAGTTTCTTTCCTGGCACTCAGCCTGTGGGAAAGATAAGGCCAAAAATGTCTTGGATCTGGACTTTGACGGAACATGCTTCTCAGCAGCAACACTTAGGAAATGCAGGTCACGTTGCTAGGCTGTTAGCTAACGTGGGACCATGAGCACACAATACTGGCTTCAAAAGAGTTTGTTTCTGCCCTTCCTTAAAATTTCAGGAAGAAAAGACCAGCAGGTGCTTAGAGATAGCTGGACCTGAAGGAATGGACCAGATCTGTGGCTTTCATCTTTTGGGTCAAGGCCTTCTCGGCATGTTTGACATTTAAGAGCATTTGTCATTGTTTAATAATCCAGGCTGGCTCAGGAGTTCTGGGAGTTGACGTCCACAGCTCGTAAAGGGGTCACAGTTGATCATCCCCTGCCCTACATGCTTGTGAAGAAGAATTGGGATCTAGGATTCGAATGGATTCGAGCTGCTACCATGCCTGTTTTGTGGTCATTGCTTTGACTAACTTTTTGAGTTTTTGAGTCTAATTTCACAGATTTTGGGGTATAAAGCTCTTGATGTTTCTCAGTCAGGAAGCATTTTAGGCAGGGATGGGATTCAATTTTTTTAACAACAGGTTCTGTTAGCATGGATAGGTGGGCATAGCTAGGTGGGCATGTGACTAGGTGGGCATGGCTTCTTCTTTTTCTGTTGCCCCTCCATTTTTGGGTCTTCTGGGCCTCAGGGAAGTCTCCTGGGGGGCATTCTTGCTCCCAGAAGGCTTCACTGGGGTTCCAGAAGAGAAAAAAAGGAGCCTGGGAAGGGGGCATGCAACACCCCCCCCACACACTCCATATTTTGAGCCTCCTGGGCCTCAGGGAAGCCTTTTGGGTGAAGCAGTAAGACAGCAAGGGGAATCCTGGCACAGCTGATTGTAGGAACAACTGATTGTCAGGAGGGGAATAAAAGAAATACTTTAAGGAGTGACTGGGTGGTGAAGAATGCAGTCATTGATGATGGGCATGTGTGTGATATTGTGCATGCGCGATAAGGACTGACTGGGTGGGGAGAGGCAGGTGGAGAGGGGTGGGGCCAGCCAGGGACACAATTTGCCGGTTCTTTGAACTGCACAGAATCATAACAACTGGTTCTAGGGAACCAGTCCAAACCAGTACAATCCCACACCCTGATTTTAGGGACTATCTTCTGCAGAATGATTTTGCCTATCCAAGAAATCTCCAGAGAGGAGATGATTAGCATTGTTCCATGGAAGAGATGGGACAAAATGAGCTAAGATAGGTTACAGAAGAGTCATAACCTTTTGTGAGCTGCATCTTACTTCACCCCTTGTACTGGAGGTCATCGTCAAATATAATGCTTTCCTCTTGCAATCTTCCTTCACTTGGAACCTTCTTGTCATAAAACTTATTTCTTCAGTTTGGACCCTGTGAGAGGACAGGTTGAAGGCCTTCAAAATGAACATCATTTGTGCTGCCATTTTCCAGTCTTTAAGAGTTTTCCCTTGGCCAGCATAGCAATTCTTAGCTATAAAAGTTGAGTAGACAGACAGCAGATATGGTGGTGCTTCCTTCCTTTGAAAGAAGGATGTGTGTGTGTGTTTCTGTAAAGCAACCTGAAAGTAACTTAAACCAGACTGAAAAACATAGTGTTCTTCAGCAGTAGGGCTCATAAACAGTAACACAGATAGTCCTCAACTTATGACCACAATTGAAACCCAAATATTTGTTGCTAAGTAAGACATTTGTAAAGTAAATTTTGCCCCATTTTATGAACTTTCTTGCCACAGATGTTAAACGAATCACTGCAATTGTTAATTTGGTTACACAGTTGTTAAGTGGATCTGGCTTCCCTGTGGGCTTTGATTGTGAGAAGATCAGCAAAGAGGATCTCAGGTGACCCCAGGACATTGCAATGGTCATAAATGTGAGTCAGTTGCCAAGTGCCTGGATTTTGATCACATGACCATGGAGATGCTGGAATGGTTGTAAGTGTGAACAACTGTCCAACTTTTTTCAGTGCCATTGTAACTTTGAATGGCCATTAAATGAACTGTTGTAAGTCAAGGGACTACCTGTAGTTGGAGGAGGAGGAAGAGGAGAAGGAGGTGTTGTAGAAATGGGAAAAGAAGGAATAGTGAGCAGTGAGTACTAGCCTTTGACTACTTGTGTGTGTTGCCAAGGGACCTTGTAGTTGTATTGACTTCCTTGGGTTTTTGGAGCCCACTGACTTGGGCATACAGAAAATAACTCATGACAGATGCAGGGAACACCAGGTTGCCTTGTTTTCTCGCATATGACCACATTTATATTATACTCGAACTTTGCAGCCTGGTTGCGTTTAAATCTTGAATTGGAATCTCAAATTTGAATCTCAAATCTTCCCTCTCAATTAAATCTCAGTTGATTCATTCAGGCCTAAGACTCAGATGGAGTTTCACCCCAAAGCTCAGCCTGATTTTTTAATTCTTTGGCCTCTAAAGAGTATTAAAGTTCAGCACTGGGTCACTCAAATAAATAACATTTCTGCCTTTTGGAATCTCCAGCCAGATCCATCCTAAATTTTACTGGGTTGGGTTAATAATGCACGGAAGAATTACTTCCAGGTTGGATTATCTCAGACCAGATGTATATAGTAATACAATATTTTATTTGGAGGGGTGAAAAGAAAGAGAGGACCTGCCCTTGTTTAGATGCAGTTTCCAGAAGAGATTTTCTAATCGTGACAACATGCTTCTGAGAGGTTCAGCATGGGGCTGCCAGATAACCTCTGAAATCTTTAGGGACTCTTCATGAAATGTAATAATGAAGGAAGAATGTCCGTCTACGGCCAATTTTTTCATTGCAGCCCCGTTACCTTATGTGCTAAGTGCATTTTTATGCAGCTAGTTCAGATGGAATTAAAGGCTTTTGCCCAGATAGACAAATGGAGGTAAACTAGGTACTAAAACCACTTTATAAAGCCTTAGTAAGACCACACCTAGAGTACTGCATCTAGTTTTGATCACCACACTATAAAAAGGACGTTGAGACTCAAGAAAGAATGCAGGGAAGAGCAACCAGGATGATTAGGAGACTGGAGACTAAAACAGATGAAGAACGGTTACAGAAACTAGTCTAGGGAAGAGAAGGACCAGGGGGGAGACAGGAGAGCAGCCTTCCAATATTTGAGGGGCTGTCACAGAGAGGAGGAAGGGGGTCAAGCTATTTTCTAAAGCACCTAAAGGCCAGACAAGGAACAATGGATGGAAACTGAACAAGGAGAGATTCAACCTGGAAATAAGGAGAAACTTTCTGACAGTGAGAAAAATCAACCAATGGAACAAAAGTTGCCCTCGGAAGTTGTGGAAGCATCATCACTTGAGATTTTCAAGAAGAGATTGGACTGTCATTTGTCAGAAATGGTGTAGGGTCTCCTGCTTGGGTGGGGATGGGTTAGATTAGATGACCTACAAGGTCCCTTCCAACTCTGATGATCTGTTATCTGTTAAATCTGACATTTGATGGAAATGAAATTAGGAGATGCCTTGGAAGAACTGGTGAAGATGAGACGTATCTTTGGGGTGTTAGTTGTTCTGGATAACAGTACAAGCAGTGGATGGTGATGTGTTCTCACAAGTCTTGTGTTTCTGAAAAGGGACAGGTTCCTCAAAAGGTATTCTAAGAGACTGATTATTGAAAACATCTGTTTGTCCTATCTTAAAAACTTCCAGTGTTGGAGTATCCACAACTTCTGGAAGCAAGTTTTTCCACTAGTTAATTGTTCTAACTGTCAGGAAATTCCTCCTTAGTTCTAAGTTGCTTCTCTTCTTGATTACTTTCCATCTGTTGGTTTTTGTTCTGCCTTCAGGTGCTTTGGAGAATGACTTTCTCTTCTTTGTGGCAGCAGCCCCTGAGATATTGGAAGACTGCTATCATGTCACCCCTGACCCTTCTTTTAATTAAACTAGACATACCCACAAGGGTGGGATACGAAAGGGTTAACTACCGGTTTGGGATTTATGAAGTTCGGTGATTTATGATGTGCTTCCCTGCACTCTGCCAGCCGCGTGCCTGTAAATCGTCATCAGCATGCTGCGTGCAGAGAAGCAGCCTTTGAAACAGCCATCTTTTCATGTTTTTTTAACTGCAGCTGTGCCTCATTTGCCAGCTGAAGTTGAAAAATCAGGAAATAAAGGTCAGGTAAGAGCTCAGGTGGGCGGGTGGGCAAAAACATCAGCAGACATAGACCTGGTTCTATGTCTGCTGCTCTTCAGAGCGACTGGTTCTACAGAGATGGATAGGTAGAAGACCCTACACCATTTCTGACAAATGGCAGGACAATCTCTTCCTGAAAGCTTTCAGAGATGAAGCTCCAACAACATCCAATGGCAACTTCTGTTCCATTGGTTGATTGTTCTCACTGTCAGAACATTTCTGCTTAATTTCAAGTTGAATCTCTCTTTGTTCAGTTTCCATCCATTTTTCTTTGCCTGGCCTTCAGGTGCTTTGGAAAACAGCTTGTCCCCCTCCTCTCTATGGCAGCCCTTCAAATATTGGAAGACTGCTATCATGTCTCCGCTGGTCCTTCTCTTCCCTAGACTAGTCAGGCCCAGTTCCTGCAACCATTCTTCATTTTTTTTTAATTTATTTTGATTTGTCAATCTCTTACAAGGTAATAGGTATAAGTATATACACAGTTATGAATACATGATAGGGGTACATATAAGAAAGGTACACTATAGAAAATAACAGTTCCCTCATCATTCCTCGGTACCTGCCTGCCTGGATCAGAAAATCCAGTATATCTTAGCCTTGGCTTTCTTTCCCACCAACCTCTGTGGGATACTCCCAGTCTGGACTTAGGAGGGATGAGCCCCATATTCTGTACAAATGTTCCTATATATTCCTTAGAATGGAATTCCATTGTTTCATCACCGTCCACTTTACAGTGCGTTCGAACTGAGACGCAAATGCGTTATTTCTCTGCTTCGCTATTGAGTTTGTAGCCTGATAGGATGGCAGCATGAGATTCTGACTGAAACCTGTTGCCTACAACGTTAAAAGCACGACAACTACGTGGAGATAATAACCCGAAGGAAGCTGAACAGCACACATGTAATACCCGCGAACAACTTAAAAAAAACAAACGTATATATACTATATAAATATATATATATATACATATATCATATATATAGTATTAAATATATATATATTTGTCTCTTCTTCTATCCATAACTCCTCTACTGCTGTTTTTCTTTCTCCCCATTTTATTCCCTGCTACAAGCAACAATAAAATATATAAAAGAAAAACGTCCTTTGATTTCCCTCTCATTGACCTGTAGAGTATTAGGTGTGCGCTGTGATTTTTTTTTTTTTTACTGAATAACTCTGGATTGCAGATGATCTTTCCCTGTTTCCTGATGCAATTTTTTTTACTTTGCTTTAATCACTCTTCCAACCCTAACCCTTTCTTTTTTAAAAATAAATAAATAAATAAATGTATCTGCTGTTCTTTTCATCATGTTAATTGAAATTATTCTCTGTATCTGTCTAGCTCTTTTATGTAAATCTTTTTTTCTGCAGCTTTAACCGCCTACATTTTCTCTGGAAGACCCCACCGCTCAATGAAATAAGAGGCTTTGAGGAGTCTGCCAGTTTTTTGTTTTCCACCTTTGCATAAAGAGTTCCCCCACAGTTCCATGGTAATGGGATTGAAAATTGGAGTTGGAGGCGAAAGAGATTAGCTGAATTGTTGAAACAAAAGGGCCAAGGTGAATGAATTTCAGAGTTCTCACATTTCTGGGAAAGGTTTTATCAATCCAATTATATCCGCAGATGCTGTGTTTTCTTAGCAAAGTCCTTTATTGCATTTTTTTAAAAATTAAAAGGAGTGGTAATAACCATAGTGTTAAGAATCTACATTCATGGAATTCTTTACTTAGTAAATATCATAGCGTGCTTCCTATCTGTCTTTACTGACTGTTTTGCAAGTTTCAGTAACAATTGAAAACTTTGACAAAGAAAATGTATGTAAAATGAGGACAAAATAGAAGGTTTCTTCTTATATGTGGCAACGAAACAGAAAACTCACCCTTATTAAAGAGTATAGCCATTTGCACAATATGTGGATGTGAAACGATAAATCTACCACATAGATGAAATTGGGTTAAAAATTTTACATTGGTTGTCTATGTAACATTCAGTGTTTTTTTCTAATTGATACCTTGCAAATACATTCCAACAGAATGAAACAAATAGTTGTTTGGAATTTGTATCTTTTTTTGTTTAAACTACGTCTTGTATGAAGCAATAAGTTACAACTGACTCCATTTGATGAGCAATTATTTTGGACAAGGGTATATGAGCCCTTTTTTTTAACTGGGTTTGGGTAAAATGGATGAATGTCCTCCTGCCCCAATCTTGAGTAGTAGACAATAGCAGAATAACAGAGTTGGAAAGGACCTTGTACGTCATCTTGTCCAACCCCCTTCCCAAGCAGGAGACCCTACACCATTTCTGACAGAGGGCAGTCCAGTCTCTTCAAGAAAACTTCCAGGGATGAAGCTCCCACAATTTCTGAAGGCAACTGCTGTACCATTGGCTGATCATTGTCAGAAAATTTCTCCTTATTTCCAGGTTGAATCTCTCTGTGATCAGTTTTCATCCATTATTCCTTGTCTTGCCTTCAGTTGCCTTTGAAAATAAGTTGACCTCCTCTCAATGCAGTTCTGGGCTGCTTTGACTAGAAGGATAGAATGAAGATCAAGTGAAGTGTTAGTACCACTTTACAATGCCTTGGTAAGGCCATCCATGGAATATTGCACCCAGTTTTGGATGCCATGGTGTAAAAAAGATGTTGAGACTCTAGAAATAGGTGCAGAGAAGAACAACAAAGATGATTAGGGGACTGGAGGCTAAAATATATGAAGAATGGTGCCAAGAATTGGGTATATTTAGTTTAATGAAAAGGACTAGGGGTGATATGACAGCATCTTCCAATATCTAAGGGACTCCCACAAAGAAGAGGGAGTCAAGCTATTCTCCAAAGAATCTGAAGGAAAGACAAGAAGCAACGGGTGGAAACTCATCAAGGAGAGAAGAAATTTAGAACTAAGAAGGAATTTCCTGACAGTGAGAACAATTAATCAGTGAAACAACTTGCCTTCAGAAGTTGTGGATGCTCCAACACTGGAAGTTTTTAAAAAGAGACTAGCCAACCATTTGTCTGAAATTGTGTATGTCTGAACAGGGGGGTTGACTAGAAGACCTCCAAGGTCCCTTCCAACTCTACTATTCTGTTATCCTTTACCAGGTTTGGCAGGATGAAGCTTCTTGGATGAGAAGTGAAATATCTCCAACTAAAAATAAACAAAGAAAGTCTAGTTGCCTTTTGAAAAAAGCACCTTTGAGACGTGTATGATTGAGAAGCTTCATAGACATATTAAAAGACTTATTAATTGACTATAAAATCACAAGGTGTTGCATTCTTAGGTCTAACAATTTTCCATGTGCTTGTTATTGCTAGGGGAATGACAGTTCCAGAGGTGATATTCAGCCAGTTCTGACAGGTTCTGGAGAACCGGTAACGGAAATTTTGAGTAGTTTGGAGAAACGGCAAGTCCTGCCTCTGACTGGCCCTGCCAACCCCATCTCTTCTCTGCCTCTCATTGAGTCTCAGCTGATTGACTGGGTCTTCTTTTGTTGCCCTGCACAGGAGAACAGAGATGGAAGGCAGGTTAATGGGGTGGGGAGGGAATGAGGATTTTGCAATATCTTTCCTCTGCCATGCCCACCAAGCCACACACACCAAGCCATGTCATACCCAACAAGCTGTCAGGATTCTGGCAGTTACCCCCATTTAAATCATGAGTCTCGAGCCAAACTTCCAAAACTTCAGAAGGATTTATTGGGTGTTAAACCTGCTTGGCACTGGCTGGGTGTAGCAACTCTGAGACACAGAAATTCATTTTCACCTGTTTCCCCCCCACCCCCCCCTGGGTGTATCATAATTCATATTTCCAATGGGACCACATCCATAGCCCAGAGTCATCATCATGTTGTCCATTAAATTTTGTGCAGCAGAAAACTTCAGTCACCTAGTTTAGAGATTAGAAGAACTTTATTGTCACTCTCCAAGTACAAGAACTGTGGAATGCACCCCAGCAACTGTTCACAATACAATAAAAGGTAACCACTTAAAAATGAAAGATAAAAGAATAGAAGACCACGACTCTCCTTTGCAATTTAGAATACATATCTACGAATATACCAAAATATACATCCAACACTGACTGTAAATCTTAGCTGAGTAATAAATACACAAGAGATGGATTGTACTGTACATATGTTTATTATCATCTGAATGGGGCATTGAGATTTCACTCTTTTCACCATGCCTTGAGAGGTAGTGACTTCGTGTTTATTTGTGGTTCGGATGGCCCAGGGAAAGAAACTATTTGTTAGTCTAGTGGTGTGGGATTTTATTGACCTAAAACACCGCCCAGAAAGCAGCAGGTCAAAAAGATAATTGCCAAGGTGTGAGGGGTCTTGTATAATGGCCTTGATTCTGCTTTGGCAGCAGGACCTGTCTAAGTTACTATCTTTGAAAACATTTATGGAATGCAGTTTCAGTTTGCAAACTGCTGCACTGCTCCCCCCTCCCTTTCTGTTGGCAACTCTAAAAAGACCATAGAAATATTTTATGAGTTGACACAAGCCACACCACACCCACCAAGCCATGCCCACAGAACCTGTAGTAAAAAAATTGAATACCACCACTGGACAGCTCTGGTTCATACCCTAAGCAAACTCATAATTATTCCTGAAAGTGGAAGGCAGGTTTCCTGAGGTTTATCAAGAAAGCTTCTAGATATTCTCCTGTTTATCTGGGAACATCATCATGTTTGCTGGTGGGGCCTCTATAGCTCTATAGCCATAGCTAAAGTTTATAGCTTTTCAAGATTTACACAGCTCCCTGTGGACTCTTGTAAACTAACAAAATTGCTCACCTGGCAGCCAGTCCTGTGCACGGTCCTTAAGATTTGGGTTTGGATCTCAGTTTAACGATTTTTTTAAAAAGGGCTTACCTGTTGACTGGTTTGAAAACCTCTGGAGCTTAAAACTCAGCATCTGGATTTTCCATTGATTTCCACCAAGAAGGATATGTTCTCAAGTCACTAAGAATGGTTTGGAAGGGTTTGCAACAAATTGGGAGAGCTGCTCATTCTATCCCAATCAATCTGGTTTCATTCAAAGCACACCACTGCCAATACTTTGCAGACTAACCAAGTTGGAAGGGATCTTGGAGGTCTTCTAATCCAGCCCTCTGTTCAAGCAGGAAATCCTTTTGCATTTCAGACAAATGGTTATCCAATCTCTTCTTAGAAACTTCCAGTGTTGGGGCATTCACAACTTCTGAAGGCAAGCTGTCCCACTGGTTAATTTTTCTAGCTGTTAGGAAATTTCTACGTACTTCTAGATTGCTTCTCTCCTTGATTCATTTCAATCCACTGCTTTTTGTTCTGGCTTCTGGTTCTTTGTGCTTTGCTTAAATCCTATTCTGAAGTTCTTAAAGTGGCTGAAGAACACAACACCTTCTTACTGATTATGTGACTTATCTAGTAACTTAAGAACAAAATCCACTCCCTGCTCGCACTGATGATGTTCCCTAGTTTGCTAATGAAATGTCTGCAGGAAAACCACCAAACTCAGAGAGCACCAGAGGCCCCACAGATTACAGATTAACAGAGTTGGAAGGGATCTTCTAGGTCATCTAGTCCAAACCCCTGCCCAAGCAGGGGACCCTACACCATTTCTGACTAACTCTGGACTATAATATTCTTTCCTGTTGGTGACTCATCTTGCTGAGAATATTTGTTGAGAATCCCATTTTTATACTCATGTCCATGGAGAAATTTAAGGAATTCCTTCAAATTTGGAATGAGTTCTGGGGCCTTCAGACCATGTTCACAGTAAAAATGAGCATACCACTTACCATAAATAAAGACCTTTCCTAACTAGTCTATAAGCTTTCACCGAACGTAGGTTATAGATTCAGGTTTCTTAAAATCAGGAGTTTATGGAGCTCATAGTCACTCTATTTGTCAGAATAAGCTGCCTTACTTTCCCAAAAGGACTTTTTTTTAACTATCACTCATTCCTAGTCTTCTCCCTTCTGGAAGAATGTCTCCTAAAATAGTTAGCGGAAATGGCTCTTTCCTGTCAAAGATACTGTACTATTTTTGTGTTTCATATCTGTCAAGTATTCAAACACACCCTTGTGCTAGTGCAGTTCACAAGATCTTTCTTATTCTGTTTTGCATTTAAAGCTCTGTTTTCAGTTTCTGCGTAAGAACTTGTTATTCCTTGCATAAGCTTCCATAATTATTCCAGTAAGGTTTAAATGCCCTTAATTGCACTGTGAACACTTCATTCCCTCCTGCCAAATATCAGTGGGTTTTAATACATTCCAGTTTTTTTAAAAAATAAATCAGCAGAACTAGCTAGTCAGTTTGCTCACCTTACGCTGTCCTTTTAAGATGGACAAAATCAGAGAAGTATATAGGTATTTCCTTACTAATTTGTAATAATAGGAACAATTATTGTGTTTCCCCAAAAATAATACTGGGTCTTATATTAATTTTTGCTCCAAAAGATGCATTAAGGCTTAATTTCCAGTTAAATCTTATTTTCAGGGAAATATGGTTTCTAAATGTGTCCGTCTGGCTGTCTATTTTAATGGGCTTATTTTTGGGGTAGGACTAATATTACGATCATTCAGAAAAATCATGCTAGGGTTTATTTTCTGACTGGGTCTTATTTTCAGGGAAATAGGGTATCATGTGACGGATTAGATAAAAGTTGCTATTCGATATTTCTTTATGGATATAGCTTTTAACAATAGGAACAATCTCTCTTGATGCGACGTCTTTCTCATGCCGTTCCCCCCGATAATATTTCATGGTTCTGATATTTTTGATGCAGGAAAATACTGAATTGTACAACTCCTTATAAAATGGCCTTTGGAAATTTGTTACATTGGCTTTATGAATATATTCAAGCTTAAGGACTGACCCCTTTTGCAAACCAGGAAAAGTTGCAAAAAATATGTTAAACATTTTCTGATTTGATTTAAAGATTAAAAGGATCAATAGAGAATTTGACAGTCATCTGAACAATAGATAGGCATGCATTTTTTTTTCTTGCTATATTCTAATATTATGAATTGTAGCATTTCTAAATGTAGAAATTGAAGCTGATATATATTACTCAAAACGGGTATCATTTCTAATAGAAATACACTTTTTCTTCTTTTGTGACATGCAAGTACGAACTTGCACTGTATTTTTCTGTTTCTCACTTCAGTAATGCAGTCACATTTTCCTGTCATAGCGTACAATCATTTATGAAGGGTGCAAATGAATTCTACCTTTGAATTTCAAGAGAGAGAAATGTCTCCTGCTTGTGATATTCATTATGAAATCATTCTTCTGTAGGTGTAACTTTTCAAAACTTAAAGGAGAATATTTGTAGCTCAGGATTGAAATGTGGGGTCGTTGGTGCTCTCTGAGCTGGGTGGTTTCCTTGCAGATGTTTCTAACTAGCACTGATGAAGTTATGTAATTGGGGTTATGAAATGTCTGCAAGACAACAAGTAATCTCAGAGAGCATCAAGGACCCCTCTTCCTCCTCCTCCTCTTCCTCCTGCTCCCTGCAAACCCTCTCCCTTCTAGCACTAATGATGTTACCTAGTTTGGGTAATGAAACATCTGCAAAAAACAACCAAGAACAGAACGCACCAAGAAACCCACAATCCTTTTCCTCCTCCTCCTCCTCCTCCTCCTCCTCCTCCTCCTCCTCCTCCCCTCTCCTTTTCTTCAAAAACCATTTTCCTTGTAAAATTGATGCTGTTACCAAAATGAGTCATGAAACATCTGCAAGAAAACATCCATGCTCAGAGAGCACCAACTACCCTTCGTTTTTCAAAACTTGCATACTAAAAATTTGGAACAGAGAAAAATCATTAGAAATTCAGAGTCAAAACTTGTGACATAGAATCTAAAAGGGGTAGAGATATATAACACTTTGGGTCTAGCAAGGTAATATAATTGGCTTGGAAAATCTCTCCTAGAATATAAACCATTTGAAATTCAATTCTTTTTATCCCCCTTCACTTCAACCAAGGCAACTAATTCTTATTCTTGCCAATCCATTTTCAATCATATTAAGACAGAACTGTGGAGAAAGTCTTTATACAGCGATTTGAAAAATCCCACAGACATCTCATAAGCTGTAATTTTATTTACCAGTGGGGTCTTTCAAGAGAACATGAGCAATTAAAGCTGGAGGTCAGAAATATATGCAGTTTATATACAATATATATTAATGCAGATGGATGGATTGTGGGTCAGTATGCTGAAAAATCCAGCTGGCATAATACAGTATTAATAACAGGCCCGATAATAAGGGAATTATGGAACGTGGTTTTCAAAAGGTTCTTAAATTGTTTGTCTGGCCAGAACTATAATTATCTAGCAAGGTTCAGAATTAATTGGATGGAACCTAGATTTTGACTTATTTTTAAATATGGGCACACAATGAGGTAACGATAGACAGAATATTTGTAGCTTATGTGAGTGTAGGATGTTTCCAGCTGAAACTATGTTTTATGAAACTATGTGTTATGAATTAGGGGTTTTCATCCTGTCTTCTAACTGTTACTTGGTGTTCCTAGATGTGTTCCATGAGCATCTTAGAGTAGACCAAGTCACATCCATAGGATGGATTTCTGCACGACAGCCAGGAGTTAGATGTACTGTTAAGTACTATATCTAGTTACTCAACTCACTATGGCTGTTTAATAACTGTGTAGCCATTTGGATGATCTAATCGCTGGTTGAAAAGCACATAAAATGACAATCCGGTGAGCAATGTTCTCTATATTTCCCATTTCAAACTATAAAGTGTGGAAACCAAGTATTCCTTTAGTGTATAATCATCCCAAAAGTGTCTTTTCAAAGAGGCAACTGGACTTTTCTTGTTTTTTCCCTGAAGACGTTTCGCTTCTCATCAAGAGTCTTCTTCAGCTCAGACAGGATAGTGGAGACTGGTAGCAGAAATTTGAGTAGTTCAGAGAACTGCCAATATCACTCTGGCTCCACTCCTAACTCTTTTGCCTCCCATTCTAATGTTTATTTGTTTATTTGTTTATTTGGTTTTATTTGTTATTTGTTTATTTGTTTATTTGTTTATTTGTTTATTTGTTTATTTGTTTATTTGTTTATTTGTTTATTTGTTTATTTGTTTATTTGTTTTAAAACATACAAAACATACAAAAACATAAAAAACAATACAAATGATTGCAAAATAAGCACAAAGCTTGACTATTTGGCAAGAGATAACAAATAAATTACAATAAAAACAAAAGGGTCCAACATGGTGCTCATGGAATAAGGGTTAGGGAGAGAGAAAGAAAGGAAGAGAGAGAAAGAGAAGAATAGAAGGGAGGAGATGACAAAAACCTCCCGATATTAGTCTCGCCAAATCAACTCGACATACCTATATACCTAGACATATACATGCATATACATATTTATGCTAGTAAATTACAGTGATGTATTCACATGATAAATGTTACCTCTTTGTCATATAAAAATTACATTGAATGAGAGAGAGAAGAAGAGAAAAAGACAAAAACAATCATCTATAAAACATAAAATCCTACTTGTTCGTTCAAGACATAATATTATAGTGAAGCATGATTTGCCCGACACAACTGAGTCCCAGCTATTCAGCTGGGTCTTCTTTGGTTACCCTGCACAGGAAAACGGAGCTGCAAAGTAGGTTAGTGGGATAGGGAGGGAATGGGGATTTTGCAGTAACCTTCCTTTGCCATGCTCACCAAGCTACGCCCACAGAACAGTAGTAAAAAAAATTGAATCCCACCACTGAGTATATTATAATATTGTCTGTCTGTCTGTCTGTCTGTCTGTCTGTCTGTCTATCTGTCTATCTGTCTATCTATCTATCTATCTATTTCTATTTAGAGGAGGAGGGAGGAAGGAGGAGGAGAAGGAGGAGAAGGGGAACGAGAAGGAGGAGGTGGAGGAGGAGGAGGAGGAGGAGAAGAAGAAGAAGAAGAAGAAGAAGAAGAAGAAGAAGAAGAAGAAGAAGAAGAAGAAGAAGAAGAAGAAGACAACAGAAGGCTGGGAGGCAAACCTTAAAAGTCTAAGGTTCACAAGGAAAATGGATTGCCAAATCCAGACTTCAAGAATCGAAGGATGGATTCCTTACTCTCTAACTCATCTTTATCATTTTCGCATATGGTTAGTCCTACATCCATCTGGTTATACCATTTCAGGCATTTTAAACATTGATAAAACAATAAAATTGAAGGTATTGATCATGTGGCCATGGGGAATGCTGCAATGATCACAAAACAGTCATAACTGTTTTCACTTTTTCAGTGTTATAACTTTGCATGGACACTAAATGAACTGTTGTAATTCGAGGTCTAGCTGTAATTAAAGAATTACTTTGGGAGGCTGAAGAAGGGATGACAACTGAGGAAACGGTGTTGTTTTAAAGTTAAAAATGTTGAATGGCCATTGAATGATTCATGATCAAATCTTCATTCAGCCCACATATAACAAATAGATCTGGATAATCCCAATTCTTCAGAGGAATCCACTTTCCAAAATATTGCCAAGATAAATTCTGAAGATAAAATATGGATAAGGATGATTACTGCCTCAAGCAGTTAGAGACCATCTCCTATATAAATAAAAGAAAGTCCAAGGAACTTAAATATTAGGGTGGACATTTGACAGTCTCTGAAGTCATCCATGAGTATACAAAACATTAATATACATATATAACTATTAATAACAGGCCAGACTGTCACCTGGGAATGTTTTTTGATGGGAGCAACATTTTAAAGAAGGACTGGAGTCAAGTGTATAAGAGGCACGTTGATTGAACAAACTCATCCTTGTGAATTTGTAAATTACATTTTATTTATAAATTGCCTCAGTCTTGAGTGATACCTCAGATCTAATGTACCTTTCCAGGGTTTTTTGAGCTCAGCTATAATAGCAATAAAATTTCACTCTGTCATAACTTACTGTTTCCATTAATTTCAATATTAGCTTTATCCTGGACTTTGGGGCACTGATTTGATTTAACACATCCCAAATATATGTAAACAGACACAGTCCTTAAAAAAATCCCTTGTTTATTTACACTTGTCTAAATAAAGTGTAAATAAACAAGGTTTTTTTTAAAGGACTGTGTCTGGAGGTTTACAGAAGATCTTTCCCAAAACACCAAGGCTATTTCTCCTTTCTACATTTACAAAGCTCTTGTAGGAATCCTCCAGCCCATGTGATCTCAGGATTTCAATCTGCTGCAGAGATCTTTAAGCAATAACATCCTTTTTCATCATATCTGCATGAAAGAGAAGGGTTATCTGAATATGACTAATAGCTATTTTTATTCTGGCTGAGGTCAACTGATACATTCAGTTGTTAAATCCCTGTCTTTTTTCCACCCAGGAACCAAAATAACATATCCAGCACTTCCTTCTATTTTAGCATAAACAGAGGGGGGGGAGGGGGGCGGAGAGAGACAGATAGACATGATAAAGAAGATGACAGATGATAGATAGATAGATAGATAGATAGATAGATAGATAGATAGATAGATAGATAGATAGATAGATAGATAGACAGACAGACAGANAGATAGATAGATAGATAGATAGATAGATAGATAGATAGATAGATAGATAGATAGATAGATAGATGACAGACAGGCAGACAGACAGCACTTAGACTACTGCATCCAGTTTTGGTCACCACATTATAAAAAAGTTGTTGAGACTTTGGAACAAGTGCAGGAAAGAGCAACTAAGTTGCTTACAGGCCTGGAGACTAAAACTTATGAGAAAAGGTTGCAGGAATTGGGTATCTCTAGTTTAATGAAAAGAAGAACTGGGGAGGACATAATAGCAGCCTTCCAATATTTGAGAGGGTGAACCAACCTACTTTCCAAAGGAGGAAAGCACCTGAGGGCAAGACAAGAAGCAACGGATGGAAACCAATCAAGGAGAGAAGCAACCTAGAACTAAGGAGAAACTTCCTGACAGCTAGAACTAGACAGCTAGATCAATCTATGGAACAACCTGACTCCAGAATTTGTGAGTGCTCCATCACTGGAGGCTTTTAAGGAGAGACTGGACAGCATTTGTGTGGAATGGCATAGGGTCTCCCTCTCCCATTTGAGCAGGGGCCTGGACTAGAAGACCTCCAAGGTCCCTTCCAACTTATTATTATTATTCCCTTACAACTCCTGTGAGGTACAGAAGGCTGAAAGTGATTCACAAAGTCAGTGAGAGTGACCTTCTATGACACTGATCTTGGCAGATCCTGGTCATTGTCCACAAGATTTACCACAGTTCTCGAATTACTCATTTTATCAAAGTAAGTCTGTTTGCTTAAAGAGGATCAGAGCATCAGCTATTCTAGTGCAGCATTTCCATTCTTCTCAAAAGTTCAACAACTTTGTTCAGAACTTTCCACAGTCAGATTCCTAGTTGTAATTTAAACCCCCTTGGCTAAATCAATGTTTGGACATTAAAAGCAAAAACAAGCTATCTGTTTTCAGAATGAGTACTCAGTAAAGCCATTAGCTCTGTGTTTTATTCCTTCTTTCAAGATCAACTCCTGGCCTACTAGGAGTAAAGCAGATCTCACACAATTCAATATTTAGCTTCTGTGGTTCTCTCAGAAGCTCCAAATACACTGTTTATTAGAGCTAACAATATCCTTCCTGTCTCCTGCTCAGATTGTAAAATCAGATTGGACAATTTCTCAGAAGAATGCTTCAGCTGATGAGCCATCAGTGACGTCCCTTACTTTTAAATAGCCATAACTCACTTCCACAGACACACAGTGTATCATACAATAACATGCTCCAAACAATAGAATAGAATAGAATAACAGAGTTGTAAGGGACCTTGGAGGTCTTCTAGTGCAATCCTCTGCCTAGGCAGGAAACCCTATACCACTTCAGACAAATGGATATCCAACATCTTTTTAAAAACTTCCAGTGTTGGAGCATTCATAACTTCTAGGGACAAGTTGTTCCACTGGTTAATTGTTCTCACTGATTCTCTCCTTGATGAGTTTCCACCCATTCCTTCTTCTCCTATCCTCGGGTGCTTTGGAGAATAGCTTGACTCCCTCTTCTTTGTGGCAGTCCCTGAGATATTGGAGCACTGCTCTCATGTCTTTCCCAGCCCTTCTTTTCATTAAACTAAATATACCCAATTCTTGGCACCAAACATTTTTCATATGTTTTAACCTTCAGTCTCCTAATCATCCTGGTTGCTCTTCTCTGCACTCCTTCTAGAGTCTCAACATCTTTTTTACATTGTGGTGACCAAGACTGAATGCAGGATTTCAAACGTGGCCTTACCAAGGCCTTAAGGCCCAGCCCCACTGGCCGACGGACGCAAAACGTATGCATAAAGGACACAGCGGACAAGCAAAATTTCGGGGGTG